>VZTT01003528.1:100008-142152 GCA_013400855.1 Buphagus erythrorhynchus
AAAACAAAACCCACTATTCAATAGTATTAGGAGAAATACAAAGGACTGGAGAAAATGGAGGAACCCGTCCCTGCTGATATGTTCACAGGTGTTTTTAAGAGTGGGATTAAAAAAACAAAGCCATTCCTACAGATGGCCTAGTTTTTTCAATAGTTTCACTAGAATTCACAGACTTGCAGGCTTTATCTCAGCAACCAAAACTCTGCTAGAAGCTTTAACTCTTTCAGAAGGAAATCATGGACCAAACTCTCAGAACTTAATGACACAACAGAAATTCTTTCAATAAGAATAAATGTGTTTACTGCTAAATTCTGTGATAAAATAATCCATAATCAACAAAATTTTCATACTACATTTTATATGAGGATTTAATGGCTCAACCTGTGAGTCAAATAACCCCTGGGTTTAAGAATCCTTAAGTACTTATCTACAAAAGTGACACTAATGGCCTCAAAACATTTTCTTCAGACTTTCAATATGTACTTGCATGGTCATATGCATTTCAAAACGCCTCTAAATACTGCTAAGATAGCAAACACATAACAAAAATTACACAAAATGTATGTAGAGCCGAGACCAGGAATCATCATGATTTATATGGTGATGCAAGAAAAACATTTCAAGTGCATGAAGAGTAAAGGAAATAAATTTTAATCCATTATAGGAGAACAAAAGCAGTAAGTCATATTGAAACCCTCTTATTATTTTCAACAAATACATAAGATGAACTTACATCACCCATTACTTATGTGCAGCTATGTGAAGATAAGAGTTCAGAATCAGAGAAACTAGGTTTCTTGCATCTGTCACTAGCTTGACAGTCTCTGATGAATGGAAAATCTCACAGTCCTCCTATATGAAAAACTGATTGAAAGCCTACATCCACTGAGAAGTATTTACCAGGGAAAAACAAAGGTCACTGTGTATTTAGCTGTGTGCTCAGTAAAGAAAGGATTAAACCCTCAATTATCCTATTCTGTTCTTGTCTGTGTATAGGAAGGCTTAGCTCATAGCACTGGAATACAATTCTACTCTCACATTCATATAGTATGTCTTTTTTGTTGTTTAAAGGTACATTTAGCCAAAAAAGCCAATTCTGCCTTCAGAAATTTTGGTTACAATTATTGTAACAGAGTATGGTTGAATTCAGTTCTGACTGGAATTAAAAATCTTCAAACTTAGATACATAATAAATTATTTATTGTGAGATAATTTAGAATTTAAGTGTGATGGGTTGAAGCTGGCCAAAACTTTAAAAGGTATAAAGAAAAGAAGATTTATTAACAGAATTAAAAGAGGATAATGAGAACTAAAATAAACCTTTAGAACACCTTTCCCTCCCACCCCCACCTTTCTTTCCTTCCCACCGACAGTGCAGGGAGACAAAATACGGGATTTTTAGTCAGTTTGCCACTTACAAGATCTTTCTTCAGTTCTCTTAAGGAGAGGAGTCTCTTTTGCTATGCCATGGGGTCTTTCCTATGGGAAACAGTTCTCTGTGAACTTTTACAACATAGTTTTAATTTTCACAGCTGACACTCCACCTGAAACCTGCTTGCAATGTGAAGTCCCTCCCACGACCTGCAGTCTTCCCACAACTGGAACTGGAACATGCTTTTCATGGGCCATCTATTTATGGGGTGCAGTTTTTAAGGATGAGCTGTTCTAGTACAAAAGCAAGGGTCTTCTTCCCCTATTTCTGAAAGCAAGGGTTCTCTTTCTCTCTCTCTGTTGAAGCTCTCATCAGGTAACAGCTTTTCAGCATTCCCATGCTCTAGTATGAGTGCCTTTTTCCCATGGGCTGCAGGTGAACGCTGCATCCCTCCATGCACTTCATGAATTACAGGAAAACAGTTTGTTGCATTATAGTCCTCACCACGGCTTGCAGAAGAATCTCAGCTCCAATGCTTGGAGCACCTCCATCTCCCCCTCCCTCTTTTGCACCAACCATAGTATCTCCACATTGCTCTCCTCATGTGTCCTCATTTTTCCTTTTCTCTGACTCGGGAGAGAATTGGTGTTCATAGGTTCATTTGTTCTCAAGTTCTATCAACTGAAACAGTCTTCATAGAGCTCTGCAGCACTGAAAGGTGGATCTTGTCCCGGCTCCACAACTGGGGAATTTGCTCGCTGTGCTTTTGTATCTGTTGGTCACGTGGTCTCAGCTGGCACTGCACAAGCCGCGCCAGCTGCCAGGTCCACTCCGCACCTTTTCTTCATTCGGGACACCAAAGAAAGAAAAGCTGCTGCCACTGCTTTTGTCTTTCTGTCCGCAGCATGGCTGGTTAAAAGCGGCTAAATAAATAAAGTCCATTGTGAGCCATGCCAAAACAACTGTGGCCACATGGCACCACCGTGTCTGCAGGGCGGCACTGGAATGGCCCTCAGCGGCATGGCTCAGCAGCTGCGCCAGGACGGGGTCCAATGGCCCCCGTTGGGAAGGGGCCCTGGCCCTGCCAGGAAGGGGAGCCCAGCCAGCCCCCCACTTCTCTGCAGGGAGCAAGAGAGCTTCTTCTGTTTTTTTTTTATTTTTTGGGTTTTTTGGTTTTTTTTTTGTTTTGTTTTGTTTTGTTTTGTTTTGTTTTTGTTCTTAAATATGTTATTAAAGAGGTATTTCCAGCTTTTCTACTTGGCTTAGCAACGTACCAATACTAAGAGCCAGACAGCAACTGGTCCCACCCAGTATGGAGGAAATTGCTAGCAGCTTCTCACAGAGAATCACTTCTGTGGTTGAATTTTTGCCTCTTCACCAAAAATCAATTATTGAAAAACCAGCACACTAGCTACCATGCAGCATGTTATAAATGAGAAACAAAAGTCTCGATATTCAGCAAAATTTAGATTGCTTTATTTGATAGAGAGAGAGCAACGCAGCGCTGGGGAGTCGTGAGGGGTCACCGCCCACTCCACGCTCCACCAAACTTGGTTTGCAGCTCCTTTTTATAGTATGGTTTTCCTTGCTGTAATCAATAACTGTTATCTTTTTGTTGTCATAATTCCGTCAGGTAAGCAGTGGAGGTCAAAGAAACATCCGTGGGACTATTCTCCGGGTTGTTTGTCAAGTAACCATCTGGTCTTGGTAAAGAACAGCAGAAGTGGGAAGTCTGGTCTTAGCAGATAGGTTGCAATTGATTAGACAAAGGCAGGAAATCTGAGTTTGCAAAATCTTTCAGGTTGCAATTGATTACATAAAGGCAGGAAATCTGATTTTGCAAAATCTTTTAGGCCGTGGAAAACCTTGTTTTACAAACTGGTATCAAATACAATTTATTTAGAAAATACAATATTTATAATAGATGGATTTAAACAGAATGGTTTTAATCATATATTTCCCTTTATCTAGGTCCATGTTTTTATCTAAGTATTCTGGTTTATACTAACTCCAAACTTCTATGATTAACACGAATCTTTTATCAATTATCACAAGCAGGAAGGCAATCTGCAATGTCCTTTATAAAATATTCAGAGGTAATACCTCTTAAAGATGCCTAGAGCATACGCTTAGCAATATGGTTCACATTTGAAGAAAACAAAACGAAACAAAACAGAGAGAACTGACAGGGTTTTTCTTCTCTTCATCTCCCCATAATTGTTATTACTCCTGCTTTTTAATTGCATTAAAAGCTAAATCAGCAATTTTAGAAATGCATGATTACAGGTAAATGTAAAGCTTAATCCACCTTCCACCAAGATCAAATATCTTAACTCTTCAAGTGTACTTTTCCAAACTGAAGATACTGCAAATCAGCTGCATTCCTTTCAAAAGCCTCTACTCCTACCCCTGTGTCTTGACCCTCTTCTGAGGGCATCTTTTCCACTGCAGAGACATTACAAGAAAACTTGTGAAGCCAACCAAGAGTTGTTCAAGTAAACATTTCTTCTTAGTAATGTGTTTCCAGATTCAATGCGCTCCAGTAATATTAGTTTTGGCTTATTATTGCTGAGGTAAGAGGAGGAGGACAAATATTCCCAAAGGAATATTCAGCAAGGAGAAATGCCTGGATGTAAGGTGAAAGACTGGATAGATCCTTTTATCCCATTTACTCTCTAAGGTCTCTATTTTTTCCTGAAAGAAAAATATATTCTCAATTTTAAAATCAACTATACATGCAAGCATTTTTCAAGTTTTCCTATTTGGAAAAGAGATCAGAGCCCATGGTGTTGAATAAGACAATTGAAGATGGGATTTGGTACTCTGCCAGATTGTCTTTAATGTTTTGTCTTTTTTTTACTCTTTTAGACGTTAACACCACCCCAAGGAGACTTTTCCTTCACTCTGAATTATAGCAGCTGTTACATAACTCATTCTCTTCTTGCATTTTCCTCTAACTTGGAGAGAAGCACTTGTGTTTAGATTTTTTAGTACCTGTACAAATGACTGTATGTCATTGTATATAACTCCTTTATGGATTTTAATTTAAAGCAGTCAGCAGACTGCTGCCTGATGTCTGGGAAAGAATACTTTGTATGCCAAGCACACTTCTGAGTAAAGTAAAATACATCTGTTTTACAGTATTAGACAATGCTTCAAACTAAATCATTGACATTTCCCACTTTGCTGGTACATTGTTTTTGCAATAAATTGGGGAAAACATTACACTATTAAGATGTGTAATGAGGTATTACAAATAATTCCTATTAATGTTATCTGGTTACAGGATATAGTACTCCAACATTTCATTAAACATCATCCAGATTAGAACAAGAAATTAAAAAGAAATGCATTTATTTGAACGACTGCAACCTCCATGTGCCCCATGTGTCTCATACACCACATAAACATTGTTCTCCTAGTGTTCTGTATCTGGGATAAGTCTCAGCCATCTTCTAAATTTGTTTTAAAGAGCTCCTCTTAAACCAGTCAGAAAAGCCCTGGTACTTCATTGGGAAAAAACAAAACAAAACAAACCCATATTGACACTATCCTTTTTGACAGCCATTTATGATGTCTAGGCAATATAACCTGGATTTTTGTCCAGAAGACCAGAGCACCAGCCACAGACTCCTGAGCTCTGAAGAAGATGCTGTGGTGAATTTGCTATATATGTCACTGAGAATACAAGCTCTGAGACAGCTCAGACATCCTGATAAGGTCTCAAAATTTTTATAAGAGATCCCACTGGACCTCACTGAAAGCAGGAACTTATCACTTTTCCTCAGTTATAAATTTTGCAGTTTTTCTGTTATTGTTTCAAACATGCCATGTGAGGCAGAAGTATGATAATTAACCTGAGGCGATGTGAAGATCATTGTCTGATTATACTCCCCAAGAAGGAAGGAAAAGCTGCAGAACTACAGCAGCGACTTTTGCATAGGAAAAATGGGTCTTAATGTCTTCACAAATGACTCAATGGTTGTGGGGGTCTTCACTACTGATAGGAGAAATGGGTCCTGATGTCTTCAGGAACGACTAGGTCTGAAAGAATGAATCAGTTTCTGAAAGAATGACTGTGGGGATCTTTAGGAGAAATGGGTCTTAATGCCTCTAAGAACATCAAGCCACTCAAGTTTGTTACAGAACCCAGACAGTTTGAACTTCTGCACTTCAGGGTAGTAGGAGAAATGGGTCTGCACAAGTCTATTGCAGAACCCAGACAGTCTGAATTTCTGATGGATTCACAGAACCCAGACAGCCTGAACTTCCAAACTTTGACGAAAGTGTTGTCAAAAAACGACAATACATATTCAAGGGGGAATATGTATCTGTACCTTCCTAGTACCTCAGCCAACGGGGAAAGGAGGAGGGCAACATGTGGTCATGAGTTTAGGATAAAAGGAGCCCGAGTCCTCCAAAACCTGGAGAGAAAACTCACGGGGTATGCCCCAGTGGACTCTCTCCCTTTATTCAAATAAAGTTCTAGCACTCCTCTGCCGCCTTCGTGGACAATGGCTATTCATAGCATGGCTCTTTGACACACTTCAAAATACTATGAAGCACTGGAGAAATAGGGAAGCTTGCCCACATGTTTTCAAGACATGTTTTCACTCTCTCACAACAAGCATACAGCATTATCATAGCATCTCTCATTTCAAAATTCACTCTCTCCATGCAGGGAGCTGTGATAATCATCCTACCATAAAATAATTAAACAAGAATCAAACAGTGCAAGAACACAACACCCTTCTCTGAGCTAGCAGCTAATGCCACAACATAGCCCTTCTGCATGACATAATTTTCACCATTTGATTCATCAAGCATTTAAACCTTACTGTACAACTAGCAGGACAACATCAAACAATTCCAGTTTTTATTAATACTTTCAAATATAAATGTAATGTTTTACTTCATTAAGTCAGACAATACTTGAAGCCTTCAATGGTTCATTTTACAAGGTTTTTAAAGTTCTTGGGTAGCAGCTATCTTTTGCCGGCATAAAATCACTGTCTTTAGCACCTGGGTGAACTATAATGTTATGGACATTTGAACTCCCAAGAGCAGGTCCAAAGCTAAATTTATCCGTTACTGGTTAAGAAATAAAAGTTATTTTAAAGTCTTGTTTCTCCTATAAGATGTGACCAAGAAAGGACCAGAGATTGTATGTATTTGACTTAAGTGTCCTATTTGCCTTCCTATATTTACAGGAAATAATGTCTTGGTCCTTTTCCTTCCTGCTTCTAGCATATATCCTGCATGTATCTAACAAATAGGACAAAAGCAAATCTGAATTTTAATGATTTCTTAAGCATTTATAAATTTAATTTCTAAACATTTTGGATCCTCTGGTTCTGAATCACCTCTCTTTTGAGATGGTGTGCCATCAAAAATACCATTCATTTTACTATAAAGTTTTACTTCAGTAACTGAAGCTGAGTAATTTCTACTGGCATTCAATCTTTTTGGCTAAAAAAATTAAAATATGCACCAAAAAGATTGAGTTGCGATACTCACTCAACAGGCACAATTAGTACAGATTTCACATAATTATCTCCATTAGATTGCAGTTTATGTGCTGCTAGGTAGCTGAAACTACACAATAAGTACAGATTTCACATAATTATCTCCATTAGATTGCAGTTTATGTGCTGCTAGGTAGCTGAAACTACTACTAGGTATGCAGCACCTGCACTGTACATAAATAACAAAGTTTACTCTTGAGGGAATTAAATACATTTCTTTTCTAAGAACTCTGTATATTCACAGTTTGTTTTTCAACCTCCATGGTGATATTCTTTTCCCTGTCGCAGGGTTATTTGAAATGCTTAGGTTTTATTTGTAAGACTTGAAAAACTTTTGCAGAAAAGGTGCATGTATTTTACTACTATTTTTAAAACACTGCCTATAGGGTCTCAAGCATCTGAAGCATGAAAGCGACCATAACCTCTGGCATTAGTAATGGCTACACCAATCAAGTATCTCATTAAAATATTTATTTCTCCTAATTAATAATGTTGTTAATTTTAAACCTTTTTTTTCACAGTCATCTTGTTACTGAAAAACACAGCATATCAGAAGAAGGTTAAAAATGTTTAGTGAACAACCAAGCTATCCTAAGGAGCCTCAGCCATATAAGACTTCAGTTTTTCTCAACCAGAGATGTTGGTATCCTCTATTCAGTATGGGCAACACTACTTTTGTTGTGTGGGAATTGCTTTGAACAATTGCTTTGAACAAAACAAGGAACAGAAGTTCCTTTAAATACTGCAAAATACACTGTGTTTATGCTCCACCAGATAGACTGTAGCTCCATCTGAACCAAGATAAAAACTTACACTATTCTAAATCTTCACATGATGAAGCAAGCTCTGAAGCCTAAGACCACAATTTTTAAATTTGCTTATTTAACAGGTCTACTGTTGACTGTGAAAGTTCAGTGTAGCTCCCAAGCTTTTTAAAATGGAAGCTTTAAAATTTGTGTATTTGTTGCATAAAGTCAACTAGTAACAAAATCAAAGCAAAGTAACATTATCTAGAAGCAGAGCTATATAGGTTTCTCTCCTAAATGCATTTGGGTGAGACAGATCTGGATGACTTCGCATCTGAAGTTACAGACAAAGGCTAACAAAGAGGCACGTGGTATGTTGATGTGAGACTCAGAAGAATTGATGAATTGGGATACCTAGAAGAACAGAGGATTCTCCTTAACCCTAACTGCCAGTTTGCCGCGTGAAAGTGGAGTTTTTGCTCTTGCACATTTGTTTGCTCACACTGAAACAAACTGAGATGCGATTTTGTTGCTCATAGCTATATATGAAAGACACATTCGTCATGTATTGGCAGTTCATGGCTGTGCAACTTTTGTTTACCTGAGAGCTTGTCTGCAGATCGTCAGAGCTCTCAATCCTGAAGAACTAACTGAGCATTTTTTTCTTGTTCAAACTGCAATGCAGTTTCATGGTAGCTGACTGATGAGAGTCAGCATGTGACAAAAGCTGCTCGGAGGAAGGAGTAAGATATAATAGAAAGCCTGTCAAAAAGACCACAGTTTTTCACCTCCTTCAGCAAACCTTGTACCAAACTCAACTGAGCTACTTCAATGCTAGGCCCACGTAGGCAGCTCACTGCTGTGGAGGTGTACAGAGCTATTTTAAAAATCTGTAATATTATAGTTTTCCTAAATTACAGGGGTAAAGTTGAGATTATTACTTAAGTACTTAAAAACTCTAAAGGTTAAATATCTGGAAAAAAAAGTTATCCATGCTCTTTCAAAGCTTGTTATTTAAAGAGAAAATGATATCCTTTCAGCAAACAGAATTAAGCAAAATGTACAGAACCATGTAACTCTTCTATGTTCATCTTTGCACCTGATTTAAGATTTCAATATTACTGGAAGATATTTTTTCTTTGCATGCATAATGTTCTATAACTTAATGAAATTACAGAATTGCTCATATAGAACATAATTCTTATCCCTCTTTTTCAAAACTAGATGCAAATGCATTTCAACCATTATTTTGTCACTTTTTAAAATAGATACTGCATCTCCTTTCATAAAAACATAGAACATCCTTCCAACCATCTCTGGAAAAATATTTTATTTGCAAGAGGTTCATGAGAGGTCACAAAACAATGCGTCCTTCAGGATACATGTCTTAATACATACATACACTCACAAGAAATTAGGAGTGACAAAACGTCTTTTCTGATAATGCCCTTCGTTGAACACACACCCCCATCATAAATGCATACAGATTGATCTTATCTTTTTCAAATGAAGCATCCTACTGAACTTGTCAAGCATACTGAAACTCTTTAATAAGAGTTATGAAATACCAAGATGGTCCTGATTAATTAAAATTCAGTTAAATCAATTAGATAATCTGAAAGAAAAGACAGGGGATCGTGTTTAACAGATGTTATTAAACTCATACCAACTTCTTAATTTACATTTGAACTTTGCAGCTTTCATGTCAGATTTGCAAATAGTTCTTTCATGCTAAGAAGCTTCTCTGACTTTTCTAGTTATGGTAACAATTAAAACATACTTTCTCTAGCACTGCAAAACTTGCCTCACTTTCATTCTTAGAGCACTGTCCATAAAATTATTAACATAATAATAAATTCTGTGGAATTAAATACAGAGGAAGCATATCCAACACAAAATCAGAGTCTAAGTTAAATTCATTAAAAGTTTTTCTGGAAGTGATTATTGACCCTTTTAAAATTACTACTTCCATTTAAGGATTTGAAAACCATGTCTATGTATGTTAATGCATAAAAGAGGGAAAAAGTAAACACTTTAATTTTTTAAGGATATAAAACAGAAGTGAATATAATATTAAGAATAGCTGGCACTAAAGAGATTGTAAAAATTATAATTTGCAATTAACTATTTTCATTTAGCATCAAGAATCATATATCTATTTATTTTTTTCAAATTGTCCTGAAGCACACTTCAGAACAGTAAAACTTGACTAAAAAGCCCACCCTAAACATCCAGCAGAGTGTGTCAACCTAGTGACCAAAATCAAAAGGTACAAGAATGATGCTGACCCAGGAAAAAGTTGCTTAAATAGCAGACTAACATCTAACCAAGAAATATAACAGGGTATTAGTGAATCAACCACAGTAGATGGATTAGCCATATCAGGACTTCAGAAATGAGGATATATCAATCCTTAAGATGTGCTAATCTAATGTCTGTTTGATTTTGAGTTATCTTCTGAAGACTGGTCTGCAGCCACAATGTCCACTAAAGTACTTTATTTCATTTCTATATACTTCCAGCCATCACAGCCAACATGCTCTCAATCCAACAGCTATCCCTAACAGGGGTTATGCTGAAGAAGACAATGAGACCAGTTGCTAACAGAATTCCAAACCATTTCTCACTGTCCACTCTTTTCTTCATTCCATTGTATAGGCAAATCATTATATCAAAATGACAGCTAAAATCTACCTCTCTATAACAACTTATTAAGACTACAAAAATAGGTCCAAAATTTTATGTGGTGCTGTGACGAAACTGCTACAGTGCTCCTCTGGCTTTATATTGTGTAGGCTTCCAGGCAGACCAAATACTAATAGTTCTTGCTGCCATCACATATTACAAAAGTTTTATCTTGGCTGAAGATAAAGGGGCTGAACACCTCTAAAATTATTTTTTTCAGAAATACATTCACAAGACCTTTATATATATATATATATAA
Organism: Buphagus erythrorhynchus; assembly: GCA_013400855.1. Lineage (NCBI taxonomy): Eukaryota > Metazoa > Chordata > Aves > Passeriformes > Sturnidae > Buphagus > Buphagus erythrorhynchus. The sequence continues at coordinate 110,596 of VZTT01003528.1, forward strand.
ATTTATTTCATTCAAAATTTACTTAGCATTTGGGGTTTATAAAAAAAAACTTGTTCTTCTACAGGATATAACATACTGTTTATAGTTAGACATGTAAACAACTGTCATTAACATGAAATTAGCATAAGTAAAAAAAATTATGTCCTAATGCTTCTTTCTCTGCAATCGTTTTTCCTATCACAAATAACAGAGCAAAATAAAGAAAATAGCAGGAACAGGAAGAGAACTTTTAATAAATTGCCAAGGCTGATAAACTATTTAAACTATTGATAAACTATTTTCCTCTCCTAAAGAGAGGAAAAGAGACAAAATGTATAAAGTCACTTTTCAAGTACACTTGAACAAAAATCCTGATGATATATTAATTCCAAAGACAGCATTGTTCAGCTGACAACCATTTCTGAGCATCAGCATACAAAGCAATGACTAACCATGATTTACAAGACCTAACAATTATTCTCTAATCATTATATTTGTAGATGCCTACTTCCACTTTATGAACCATGAAGAACACTTCGAATGGAGGAAAGTAAGTATCTTCCAAGTAAAATGACAAAGTTGTCTTCAGTATTATTTTTTGTTTCCATCCCTGGAAAGTTTGTTAATAATTTATAATGACACTGCCCTGGCTAGGCCGCCAAGGGCATACCTATGGACCTTCCTGCTTTTCCTGTCCTCTCACTCACAGAAGCTGCAGGTTGCCTTTTGTCCCAGTCAGGTCTTTACATTATACCAAGCCTTCAAAGGCCTTTCAGAGCGGCTGAAGCATTTGCAGGGGAAGGAAGGCAAATGGAAAGGCAGCTGCAGAGCTGTGTTTTCACCAGTTACTGTTTCCAAGGCTATCTAAAGTACCACATGAGAATCTCCAACCCTGGGGATTCCCAGTGACAGACAACAGGGAGAATAGAAATTTTCAGTTGCAAAACAGAGCTTAAAGACAAACTAGCAAATTAGACAAAACAATGTACAAGTAGAGACACAGCATGCTGAACACAGCTGGAACCAGTGGATAAACAGATAATGAGCAGCCTAAGTGTTTCTGTGGCAAAGTTATGTAACAAGAAACAACAGCACATGTCGTTGGACAAGTTTAAGGCAAGGTCACTTAGAATTTTGGAGGATCTCAGTCAACATGACCACCAGAAACCCCTTCAGACAAACCCTTAGACCATAAAAGGACTTCCATTAAGGGGCTGAGGCACGTGAATTGGTTCTAGGAAAAGTGATGCTCATGTATTAGCTAGGAAGCATGTTGTAATGAATAAGTATTATCACGATAGAGTAAATTCCTTGTTATAAAGTTTTATGACACACATTCAATTACAGGAGATATCCTTTTAATGCGTCCAGTACTGTAATAAAGAATGCCTGCTTTCTAATATTCAAATTGTGTTAGAAAGTTTATTCTTTGGATGATTTTGGTATCACCAGGACATCAGTGAAGTAAAAGCAGTTTAGAGATGATGGCTGATTTGCACATTCTGCTTCTGCATTAGGAGAAAGTGCAATACCTTGGGCGTTATGAAAGAGCATCAAACTTCTTGGTTAATATTGTAAGTTTCAACACCTAGAAAATTGCCACTGCCAGAGAGAAACGAGCTGGGAAGAGGTCCCTAGTCTCGCCAAAAGAAAAGAAATTTAGATTAGATTAGATTAGAATGGAATGGAATGGAAAAATAGAATAATTTTAGTTTGAAGGGACCTACAGCAATTATCTTGTGTGACCACTACCTGATCACTTCAGGGCTGGCCAAAAGTTAAAGTATGTCATGAAAGGCACTGTCCAAATGCCACTTAAAAACTGACAGGCCTGGGGTACTGGCCACCTTTCTAGGAAGCCTCTTCAAGTGTTTGACTGTATTCTCAATAAAGAAATTTGTCACCCTCCTGTTTTGACATGAAAATTTTAAGATGGACATCCCTAATGATCCCATTATGGTACCAAATGAATCATTTAATATTACAGTTTTAAAATTTTATAATCAGTGATAATTCTTAATGTTTCTCTAAAACAAAACAAAAAAAAAAAACAGAGGAAGGTATACAAGAGTCATGCTACCTGGTGTGGTTAAGGCAGGTGTGGACACACACATTCAGAGAGCTAGAGAATTACAGCTTGGAAATTCTTTTCAGGCCTGGATTTCTCCTGACTCTCAGGTCCATTCCCAGGCTGACAAGCTGACTACAGCTTCAGTTAGGGAGGAAATCTCCCAGCATGATAACATGGTGAAAGACAGAGTGGAATTCATAAAACAGATTAACACCTGGTGTTTTTCTCATGGGACATCTGGACATGTTGTCCCAGAGATGTTTTTCCCAATTGTCCAATGAACTACTGTCCTGTCCTAGTGGTATGTAACACACTTTAAATACGGACTATCCAAACAATAAAGTTGACCTTTTTCCCCAAAGAGGTCCGTGTGTGTTGCTGTCCTTTTTCTCTCTTTGCAGCGCAGTAACCACAGGCAGGGAATATAGATTCATTATTGGACTAAAGCAAAGTCTCACCTTTCAGAAAATTAAACCCTTCCCTATGTCTGAGGCATCCTTGTCCTATTTCAATACAAGTAAATTAATGGGGAAGCAAAAAAAGTATGTATGTGGACCGGGTAATCATGGTATCAGGTTAACCTAAGGCATGGTTTTTCTCTGGTATGTAGAGGTATAAAAATGGAATAGAGTGGGGAAATTTACATTCTAGAAGTAACCTATAAAGAGGATTTCACTACAAAGGAGTATCTGTGAATATGTATGAAATTGTAGTATTGCATGAAATTAAAGTGTCAGACAAGAAAGCAGCTCATTCTCATAAACATATTATGACTATTATTATAATACTGCTTAAAGTTTTCTTTCATTTTGACATATCCAAAACTAATATTCTGAAGAACAGTCATAAAATTTGGGAGGAGCAGGAGGAAATGTGAGACAACAAATCATTTATTTGTGTAGTTATTTGCTCTAACAAAAACATGCTATACTATAAACTTGCCGAAAGGAAATCCTCTTGCATTTGAAATGGTATTAACAACATGCTAAACACAAACAGAATACAACCTCTCCAAACATTAGTAAAGATTTAACTCTACTCCCAAACAGTGAAGGGGGAGACAAGGATAGATAATTATTTCAGTGTTTGAATTGTAAGAGAGAGATGTGTTAACTTATATTGCAATAAAAGTGTGAAAAGAATGCAACAGAAATGGTTATCCTAAAGAATAAGGAGAGCTACATACCTATTAATCAAAATCAAATAGCAACCAATTAAAATCAGTCAGCAATTAGTTCTACAGAACAATTATTTTTCATGCCTAAGACATTTTGGGTTTTCTTTGCCTAAAAGACAAGAGGGAAAAGAAGGAAATAAAGAAAAAAGAAGGAATAAGATATTATTACACAAGGGAAAGACGAAGGAATGACAGGAGTTTGAAGAATAACTTTTACGTATTTCCTGTTGAAAAAAAGTGTTTTAGAGTTTGACCACCATAAACAAGGGACAAATTAACTTTTTATAAAGTGCTTGTTATGAAGCAATTCAATAGAAACATTCCTTTGATATTGTGAAGCTTCCATATTTTTCCTTGGCTTCAGTTGCAAGCTCTGCAGCTATACCCACAATTCTGCTCTCATATTCCTTCAGGTAAAATAGCAAAAGAAATAAGAATACATTCTGGAAAAGAAAAAAAAAATTAGAATCTCTATTCTTTGTCCTTTTTTCTTTCTTTTATGTAAAAGCAATTATTTTGCCTTATCATATGAAATTTGGACAGTGGTTGCAAAAGTAAATCTGCCTTCCAATGAGAGCTGCATTTCTACTTACACCATTAAAAAAATTCCAAAATTTCTCAAATGAATCAATTCACCAAATGGATTTTCAACCCTGATACTGAATTAACATCACAATACTAAATCTGACCAACTGCTTAGATTCAACTTTGGATAAAATAAAAAATTAATCTTACTTGATATTTGCAAAGAAGCCAAGAGATTAAACATCTGCTGCTGCAGTGATTCCAGCTGTCTCCATAATCTTCCTACACTGGATTTCAAAAGTTGTTTCAAGATACTAAGGGAATTACATTTTGCTGATAGAAAACCTTTGCACATTATCATCAGAAACTATCATAGGAACTGTTCATTTTAACTACTTTTTTGACAGACTAGTTACTGAAGCATAGACAGTGATGACAATGGAAATAAATATTACCTATCTTACCAGAGAAAAAAACAACCTTACAGGAATATCTCTTAAAACAAACCAGAAGCACCATGCTTTCCAATAATATTAATACAAAATTTTAGTGAGGCAGTTGCAAAAGATCAGCTTTCTATTACACAGCTCTGACAATGCCATTTAGAACTAGGCTATGCATAATGCTACGTATGTTGTATATTGCAACTAGCCTGAAAAAAAAAATTACATATTTCCTTCAACTGATCTAAAGTCTGCTTTTTCTGATACACATGAATAATGGAAATCACCCATTTTTGTCTGAAATTTATTTTATTGAAATTGAAATTTAAATTTAAATTGAAAAAAAAATTGCTTCTATTTTCAAGTTAAAGAACTTCTAAAGTAAAACCATCTGAAAAAAGATTTCAGTGTGCTGCTACTCTAAAATTTTAACTTTTTTAAAGCTTCCCTTTTTGCTAGAAAAACAATTGGCTGGATGAAAAATCATTTGCACTTTGCCATCTTTTAAGTTTGTCAAACAAGATTGGAAGAAGCAGTGCCAAGAAAGTTCACATTAAAATAACTAGAATTTTCTTGGTGATCTGCAATCAGGACCAGAAGACAGAATGGTCACTAAATGAAGATAAGCAGATTTATTTCTGAATGCTCAATAAATAAAACTTCAAAGTAGATGTAAGATATTCTCTGCCTTCACTGAATCACTGTCATAACAATGGCTGTTACACATGTGATTTGGAAAGTCTTTCTAAACATTAAATGTTGGATTTATTTTTTAAAATCCATTAAATTTATTAAATTAAATCCATTAAATGCTGAATTTATTAACTCTTAAGTTTTTTGAATCCTGGGTGTGAGTCATAGAAACTAATAGAATGGTTTACTAGTGCTTACAGCTTTTAGTTAATTATTTTAAAAGATGAACTTAAAAAAAAAATCAGAAAACATGGCAAGTAAAATATTTGAGGGAAAAGAAAAAAGCCCACAAAACAGATTTCTTGTGGAAAGCTTTAGTATGCAATTTTGCCTTGCATCTAAAGACACTGAGATCATCTTGGTTTGCACATCAAGGTAAACACCATGGTTTCAGACATGTATCTCACACTTCTTGGGGCTCATCAACTGCTTTTGTTCAGTGTAACTAGTCCTCTTTGGTACATTCAGTTGCCTCCAACTTCTTCCAAAGTTCTCTCTGTAAACTCTGCACATTTCCATATTTCATTCCAGGAAGGCGGCCCAGGAAGGTTCTTGCCTTAAGAACTGAGTTTTTTTAAGTACTGAAATCACCACTAGTCTTATTCCTGACTGACAAATTGTCACACTGATGGAAAAGTCTTCCACTAGTGTCTTCTTCAGCCCTGCCAAAAAAAAAAAAAAAAAGCCAAAAAAAATACTTTGAAAGATTACTTTAGGAAGGGTGAGGATTTATTGTCTTTTTGTTTTTCTACTAGTAGGACACATGGCTTGATTATAGCTCTTTTATTGAGGGCAGATTTTTAGGCCCAATTCATTCAATGTATTGGGGTACAAGTAAATTAAAATACCACAGCTCATCTACAGTTGGTGATCTGTCCTTCTTTGAGTCATCTATGCCTATAAGATCTTCCAATTACAGCCAGAATTCCAGATTAGCAGGCATGCAGTATTTGGAGCCTTGAAATCAAAGTTTCATAGATGACCTGTTACCTATTCAAATACTTTACAAGCTTTTGCTTCTCAAGACAGTTGTTAACCGCTTCAGCAGCCACACCATTCATCATTCACACCAACAAAGCCATGCATACTTCTTTCCAACAGCTTCCTCCTCACTTTGCTGGTGAAACCAACAAAACAATTTAATTCATTGCCATTTAAATTCATGGCACTGGCTGTTTGCTATAATTGGCACTGCACTTCTTAACAGGTTGACTCCCAGTGGTGTCAGCAGTGGAGGCCTTGCAGAAACAAAGGCTGATTCCTTCTTGAGCTGCTTTGACAAGTGTGAAGCTAGGAGGTCAAGGGAAGAGATTATTCCTCTCTAGTTGACTCTCCTGCAGTCACATCTCAAACAGCATCCAGCTTTGGGGTGCTCCAGGTAAATAACAGAGAATAGAAATTTTCAATTCCCCTGAAGTTACTGAACAGAGCTTCAAGACTAACTAGCAAAAAAAGATAAAAGGATCCAAAAGTATGAGCATAGAATGATAAATATAGCTGGAACTAGTGGAAAAATAAAGAGAACTACAGTGGGATTTTTGGCGAGTTATGTAACAAGAAGCAACATCACATGCTCAAAGAGAAAGTTCAAGAAAAGGCTGCCTGTAATATTGAAGTATTCAGTGAATATAACCACCAGAGACCTCTCTAGAGGAGCCTCCAGGGCCATATAAGGACTTCCAGTAGGAGGCCGATGCATGCAAATCAGTTCTAGGAAAGTGATGTTTATGTATTAGCTAAGAGGTACATTGTAATGAATATGTATGATTATGATGGATAATAGCATGTCACAGGTATAAAAGTCTTGTCACACACATTAGATTAAAGGTAACAGCCTTCTAACATGTCCAGAGCTGAAAAAGAATGCCTGCTTTATAATGCTTCAAATTGTGTTAGAAAGTTTATTTTCTGGACGATTTCAATATCATCTCTGCACAGGACACCTCAACATACTGAAGGCACTCCAATGGAGGGTTACAATGATGGTTAAGAAGCTAGAGGGCATGGAACAGGAAGAGCAGCTGGTGAAGCAGCACTTTACCAAAGCAGTCTAAGAAACTACTTATCTGCACAAGCCACTCTGAAGATAACTCCACTAGCTTAAAAAGGGAATTACAGAGAGAAGGAAGAGTAACATTGATGCCCAAGAAAAAGACAACTGAGAACAGTCAGAAGATCCAACGTAGAAATTTTGAACTGGTCATAAGGGAACAATTCATCTCAGAGAGAGTGCTGAAACACAACGACGGACAGGACTGTGGAACAGATTTTCAAAACCTGACTGGATAAGGCCCTGAGCAATCTGACCTAGTTTCAAAGTTGGGCTGTTTGGAGCAGTTTTAGTCTAGATGCCTACAGAGACATTTTCTGACCTAATTTCTCATAAAGTTCTGGAAGATTTCCTCAGAGTAAGAAAGAGTAAAGAGTTAAGCTAATAGAGCAACTACAGCAACTACAGAATGAAGACAGAAGATTTTTTATTCATTCATGATGAAGCTTCAAAATATGGGAACAGAATGGACAATAAGAAGTCAAAAACTGTCAAATATTAATCTAAAAAATTCTGCAGACTAGCAGAGAAAAGAAATAAGGAAATAAAAGATGGAAAATAATGGAGACAGCCATATTCACTTTTAAAGAGCCTCCTGAAAGACACTTACCTTTGCTAGTCAGTTTGTCAGCATATTCATGGTTGCTTATATTAGATATTCCACCTCTCAAACTACAAAGCTTAACTTCCTATATCTGTAAGATTAATACTGCAAGCTGATAAGGCAGATGGTCTCTTTACACTGATAGTGTTTAAAAGGGATATTATACTGTTCAAGTATCAAAATCTTGAGTTTAATAGTATATATGCAAATTTATTTTGAAGATTAAGCATTAAAAATGTAAAGGTTTTATAGAACTGAAGAAATGGAAACTCTGAGCTGTTTCTCTACAACCTTAGGTTTACCTAAGTAATGTACTGAGAAGTGCTTGTTTTCCTGCACTTTTTAAATAAAAATGTGAATGCTCATGTCAGAAAACTTGGCCATAGAAAAAGATGCGTGGCCTCTGCAGTTACAGAAGCATTCAATACTCCAACTGCAACTACTATCAAAGAAACAACAGCTTCCAAATACAGCAAGATGGCAACTGTGTGCAAAAACCACTTGCTTACCAAGAAAGAAAAATTGCACTTTATGTAGAACAGTTTCCCACCGTTACGGATTGAATTTCTGCATGACGTCCAGTGCTGAAAAAAGCACTATTTGTGCTTTGCACCATAGTGACTTTTAGAACACACAACCATGAGACAGTGAAGCATCTATGTTCCTTAATTGTCATGTACTCCCTAATGTCATCCTCAAAACCTCCTTTTTCACGAACTGAAATTGATGCAAATCCTAATCTCCAACACAATTTTCTAAAAAATTGACGAAGCAAATTTGCATTAAACCTAGAGAAAAATAAGAAGAGAAGAGGATCACAAAACAATAATATTTTGTAGAATAATTTCCCATATGTTATTTCCTATTCTGAAGAGTAGTATTTTTTTCCTGCATTGGGAAAAATTGTTACCATAGACATAACTAGCAGGATTAGATCTGCCCTTTCCCAGTTTCTCAAGCCTCTCTTCCCCCAGACCTTTCCTCCCTTCAGTTCAGGCTTTTGGATAGAAACCATCAGTATTTCAATCTCCATCTGCTTCTATAATGCACCGTGATAGAGTATTTACTTATTGGATGCCCAGATTATTGGACTTAACACAAAAAAAAGGAAAAAACAACATGGAGGGAAAGAGGGAGATTATCAGTAACTTCAGATTCTTTTTCACTACTATAAATGAATGGCAACTTTTAGTCAGATTCTTAGGTATTTTTTATTGTGTACTTTCATTGAAAAATGAAAAATAAAAGCATGTTTTACAAATCTGAAGAGAACTGGACCACCAGAGCTAAATCATTTTAAAATTCAGACAATCTGCAGGCAAAACAACACCCTAAAATTATACTGTTCTGTTGACAGATGATAAAGTTTTCTCATCATATGTATTACTTTGGCTCACTTCTTAGAATACAAAGACCTCATATGCAGTTATAATCTTACCAGCATCCCTGATACCAATTCTTAGGAAAAAAAAATTAAAAAGTAGGTATAATTAACTGCTTTTTTCAACACTTACCTCTACAAGCTCACCTGTCCAGCAACATCCAGAATTACTTGCCAAAAGCTTGTAATAGTAATACAAGCTTTGATCTGCTACCTGACTAGTTTTAGCAAGGATTAAAAAAAAAAAATTTCACAGAAATGGTAATCAGTGTGTTGATTTGGCATGGCCTGATTTTCTGGTAGTGGGGGGGGGGTACAGGGGTAGCTCCTGTGAAAAGCTCCTAGAAGCTTCCACCATGTTCGACAGAGCCAATCTCTGATGGCTCTGAAGATGGACATGCTGCTGGTCCAGTCAGAGAAGCTGGTAATGCCTCTGCAATGACATATATAAGAAAAAAATCAAAACAGAGCAAGTGCAGTTTTTTCCCTGGTGTGAGGGGCACCGCAGCTACCACTGCGGCCGTCAGTATGCCAGCAGGGCCTACAGCGATACACCACCGTGGTCACCACCATCTCAGCACAGCCTGTGGCGAGCTTTGCCTGCCTGGCAACCCCTAACTAGCCATACCACAACAAAAGGGCAGGGGCGACAGCAGCGGCTTCTCCTTCCCAGTGCCCTGCATGAAGAGAGGTGTTAAATAGCACCAGCACCCCGGCAACCACCCCTGTGCCCCTGAGGTGGTGGCAGGGCCACACGGACAAGAGTGAAAACAGGCGAGTGACTCCCTCATGAGAACCTGGACCTCTCAGTGCTGTAGGATCCTGCAAGAATTTTTGAATTAGTGGAACTTGTTGGCAATGGTACCTACAAGCAGAAATTTTTCTTCTAGTCAGAGAAGAGGAGGAAGTGAGGACACGTGAGGGAAAAACAACATGGCAGCACCAAGGTCAGAAGCACCAGGAGGTGCCTCAAGCATCAGAGCCAAAATTCCTCTGCAAGCCATAGTGAGGGCTATGGTGAAGCAAACTGTCCTGCTGTAATGCGTGAAGTCCACAGGAGATGCAGAGATCTACTAACAATAATTATGTGAGCATTAATATGCAGAAAGAAATTATGACAGCTGAATTCATACCAGCTGCTTTGTCCAGAACATTTCATAGATTTCACCAAGAATATCCTCAGCCCATGAGAAAAGCGCTCACACTGCAGCAGATGGGTGCCAGAGAAAGCTGTGATCTATTGACAGACACAAATAGTCTATCTATGCTTCCAGAGATAGAGGACCCTTGCTTCCTAACTAGAGCAGCCTAGCCTTAAAAGACGGCACCCCAGGGACGAGTGACCCTCAGCACAACAGTTTTGGGAAGACTGTTTGCCGTTGGGAGGGACCCCATGGCATAGCAGAGAAAAGACTCCTCTCCCTGAGCAAACAGAAGATCTTGAGTGATGAACTGATCAAAAGCCCCATGTCCTGTCTCCCTGCACTGTCGGTAGGAAAGAAAGAAGGGCTAGAGGGAAAAAAGGTGTTTTAAAGGCTTATTTTACTTCTCATTATCCTCCTCTGACTCTGTTAATAATAAATTTACTTTATACCTTTAAATTTGAATCTATTTTGCCCTTAAGAGTGTTTTCTCCCCGTCCTTATCTCAACTCATGAGCCTTCAATTAATTTTTTTCCCCTCTCCTCTGCTCAACTGTAGCAGAAGAAAGTAAGTAAGCGACTTCCATAGGTACCTGGCACTTGGCGAATGTCAAACCATAACATTCAGCAATTACTGTGCAGCATAAAATGTATTGTCATCCAATATTTATATTCCATTTTTAGGAAGAAGTATTTTGTAGTGACTTAGCAAAGCATAAAATGACATTTCAACCGAATCAGTGAGGAAAACCTTACTTCTACAAAAGATATGTCAAGACCAAAAAAAATGAAGACATGAAAAGTGAAAGGAATGAGAGGGAGGTGTCTTTACAAACAAACTGTGGACCTGCTGGTAGATAAAGCCAGATACTGATAGGTGAAACAAGCAACAGGGGGAAATATAAATTCCACAGGAATTACACTAATTGACACAGACTGTTACTCAGCCAAGGCCACACCAAATTCCTGGACTTAAAAGAAAAAGAACAGAGATACAAAGAAAAAGACGGGGGGATGCACATTAGAACGGGGTCTGTATTAGGTGATTCAGGAAGTCTGTACCTCTAAAGTACCTCAGCCAATGAGGAAAGAGAGAGCGAAATGTGGCCAAGAAATTAGGATAAAAAGGAGGCCGAGTCCTATAACAATTTGAGAGACCCTATGGGTAATGCCCCACGGCCTCTCTCTTTATTCAAATAAAGTTACAGAACTCCTCTGTCTCCTTTTTGGATATAAACCTCTGACATCATGGATTACATTTCCTGACAAAAGCAAAACAGCATAGGAAAGACACCACATAGCCAAAACCACATTAATACACAATTGCTAGTGGAAACTGTATTAAATAATCACCTAACAATCAGTAAAAAAATAATGACAATAGTAGCAACAAAATGGTGTTGCCCCTCTCCCCTCCAGCCCTTCACCTCCAGAAAACACTGCATTTCAAATTGGGAGAGAAAAAAGAAGAGGAAATTACCCTAATGAAGATAAAAGAGGCTGAAGTAAACTAAAAGTCTAAATAAATGTATTTTTCATGAAAGTACACACTTTGAGGATATTCTTGAAGAAATCTATGAAATGTTCTGGACAAAGCTTCTGATTTGAATTCAGCTGTCATCATTTCTTTTTGCATATTAATGCCCACAAAATTATTGTCAGAGTGGTGGTTTGAGGCTAGCATCTTTGCACCGATAACTGCTTCCTTTTTCTGAAGTATGGATACATATGCCAGACATATAAAATATAAATGGACATTTGGCATCTTGACAAGCATCCTGGAAATTAGCTAAAGATCTCATAACCATGTAGAATTGGGCTATTTTAAGGCCCCAGTGTCATGCAAAGGATCACCAGACGAGTTCAGTAGAAGAAACAGCTTCACATATACAATATACCCACATATTCAAATTTACAAAAATTTAACCTTCTTTTTAGCCACTTATTCCCTCCCTGTCTCATGAAAAGAAGCACCAAATAACAGATACCTGTCACATGCTGCTCCTTATAGCATAGTCTTCTACACAAAATACTGGAAACTTGACAAGGAAATTGGAAAGCCTCAGAGTTTAGCACTGGTATAAATGTTTTTCAAAAATAAAGGAGTAGTTCTTTTGAAAGCACTTCTCTCTTTATTTTTTTTTCCCTTGTTAAAGGGAAAAAATGATGAATAACCAGTTTAATCCATTACTTGATGCCTTGTGTTGCCTTCTTTCCATTCCAGGCTGCAAGAAATTTGGATTCCTTCTGCTTAGGCAGAAAAGACAGACAGCAAATACATATGATGGCCATAGGTATGAAATTAATAATGTCTAATAGATTATACATGAACTAGATGATGGCACTAGTAGGCCACTAAGATAGCACTCCAGAACCAACATGCCAAAACTGAATAAAAAGCTACAAGTGGCAACCAAGATGGAAAACAGCCCAGTCAGACAGATGAACAGATCATTGTCACCATCACATGAAAAATTATTTTTCTCTCTAAAGAAAACCCTTCCATTAAAGTACAAGCATTTATGAATGCGTATTTCAAAATATTTTTATGCCTCAGCTCAAATACAAGTCAATCTCAGTTTGAGATTTCCTACAATATAAAGTAGAAAAAAGTTGTAGATGCTCCTTTCCAACACCACAAAAGAAGAGAAAGTTTTGATTATTCCCTACCAACACATTATATTTAATTCAAAATAATATCCTAAAAGGTGTTTGTTTCATGCTTCAGATGTGGACAAACCTCTGACAGTCCAGAAGATAAAGATCAGGGTAAAAACTCAGATGTGCCATTCTCACCTTGATAGCCTGCTCTCCTCATTATTTTGGAGCATGGCTAAAGTAATCTTTTTAATTCCTCTTCATCCACTCTTTACATTTGCTAATGAGATACAGGAGGCATCCTTTCTTATTCATAGCTAATAAAAGCATAATTCATAAAAGTAAATCCAATCAGAATCTCCAGTACATCCATTGTAATCTTACTGTTATCAGTGAGGGTATATGAGGCTTCTGTGCAGACTACACTGACTAAACCTTTATGGCAAAGTTTTATTTAGGTTCAAGTATGCTCAAGATAATTACCAAATCAATCACCACGAAATACCTTTGAGTCCAACCACACTTCAGGAAGGACAGCAGAAATGAGAACTACTTTTTTATGACAGGCTGTTTTTCCATGCTATTTTTCCATTTTATTTAGATGCTGGATTGCTGAAACAGGAACTTCAAAGTCCTGCATATCCTGACAGTGTGAATTATTAACAGGAATATTATTCATTCATTCATTCATTCATTCATTCATTCCTCTAGACTATTTATGTTTCTGAAAATCCTTCTCCTTTTTTACTGAATTCTGTGTACCAAGCCACTTCACAATAGTGAGAGCCATGCATTCGTGCTTGCTGAATGAACAGCATCTGCTTATAATAGAAACATGTTACCTGAAAAATCCTTGCTTTTGCATATTACAAAAATCTTTTGTAGTAGTAGTAAATTGATAATCCTAAAACATCTTGACTTCTCTTTCCCTGAAGTCATTCCTCCTCTAACAAGTAATTTACAGTCTTCAGATACTCTTCAGTCTGTAGATACCCTTATATTCAGTGATATCTCCTGTATCCTTTGGCAGGGACTCTCCAGTCTGTAATATGCTGCAGAGAGCTGCTGACAGGATTCCATAGCTTTTACACCTTTAGTTACAGTCGCTTTAATGATACACACACACACAATCTACCAGGGGTGCTCAGGTGTGGATATGGGTAATGCAAATGAGACTGATAGTACTACAGATTTAATCAGCATATGCAGCCTAATAATGAGGTTGCCATGGCAAGACCAAACAGAGCTTTGACTGCAAGAAGATTGCAAGAAGTCTGGCTTACGGGAAATAAGATTTTATTAAGTCGAAATGTAAAGTTTGTCTATGTGATGGTTAACTAGATGATTTTAGTAAAATATGCCAGCCTTCCTGTAAATGGTATATAAGCACATGTAGTAAAAAGCGGATTCTGATCACCATTCAGTGACCCCGTCTCTCTCTCATCGTCGATACTCAGGAGCACCATAGATGACTTGTACTGAAGCTTGCAGCTTGCCTCAGTCAAAATTCAGGGCTAACTCTGAGTGTAGCCATAATCATTTAACAAACGCATACATAAAATATGGAAACAGGGGCAGCTATTCAGGTCTAAATTCATATTTTTAGGAAATTATTGAATTTTCTGGTAAACACACTTGTTGTAAAAATGGTTGAGTACTTAGGGTCAACTTTTTAAAGAATTCCAAAACCTTGCAAACAGCATTAGGTACACAACTCCTAGCAACTCCTGTGAGATAGCCAAGCACTGTGAAAAACCCTGACAGAGCACTCACCTGCATCTTTGAAATAATTTTGTGAACAATTCTACATCCCGCAAGTGTGACATTCTTCAGTGGAATTTCACCTACATAATTTTGAAAATACAAAACGTTTTTCTCTGGATTCAGAGATATACAAATGTTTATTAAATGCTTGATATATATCAAAAGCAAGCTTTGAAAATATAGAAAAATACAAATATATATATAATTAAAAGGTAGCAATAAATGCAAGTTTGCTGCAGAAGAGGAATATAAGTCTTCTTCACTGAGGCCATTCAAAATCCAGCACTACTTTTTGCCATGCTTCAGCTTTGCATATGATGCCAATAGGAACCCAGAACTATTTTATGTGAGACAAAATGGTAATGCATATGTCTTGTGTTTTCTTACATAGGTGTAGTGGTTCTCCAGTTTGAGATTTCCCAGCCAATGCGCCAATTTATGTGGTGGGTCTAGCGCTGACTAAACGCCAGTACACTCCCTAGAATTATTTACTCATTTCCTTCTGTGAGATAGGATTAGGAGGAAGAGCAAAGCAGGCTCAAACTTTAAAGGGTATAAAGAAAAACTTTATTAATAGAAACTAAAAGGAAAAAAATAAGAATCAGAATAAAACTTTCAGAATACTTCTCCCCCCACACTCTCCTTTTCTTTCTCAGTGACAACGTAGAGAGACAAATCTGTCAGCTTACCATCTCTAGAATAGTCTTTCTCCAGCTCACTTAGGGAGAGGACATGCTATGGAGACTTCTCTACGAGAAAACAGTTCTCTCGTGGCTTCAATGTAGCGGCGAATCAGCCGCCCGGGGAGAATGGCTCCCCCTAACCCTGCCCAGCGGTTTCTGTTGAAACTCAGCAGCGGCAGCATTCCAGCCGAGCTACGGGCCGATCTGGCCATGCTGGGAGGAGGGAGATTCGGCTCGGCTAGCACTGCATTAGAGCTGGGCTCGGCCCGGCCGGGACGGGGCCCACCCGGCCCGGCCCAGCCGCGCAGAGGGGCTGGACCGGCCGGTTACCTGTATCCAGGCCGGAAGGAAAAGAGAGATTCTCAGGGTTTTTCGTCTTAAAATCTGAATGTCATAGAGGCGTGTTCATCTCTTTCACTGGCTTATTAGCACGCCTGTTTCCAAAGCCAGCCAGCAATTGGTTTTGCCAGGCATAAAGGAAGCTGTTAGCAGCTTCTCTGAGAACATCACTTCTTTGGCTGGGCTCATTCCCTCCTCACCAAAATTCAGTTAATACAAAACCAACACAATAGGTCAGCTGAAAGAACCAGCCCCTGCAGAATATTCAGACATACAGATTTTGGACTCAGATGGTACTGAATTTCTCTCACTTAAGTGGCTCTGTGCATGCATACGTACACCCACAGTACCACCTTCTTAAAAATTGTAACTTTGTCCCTCTAAGTTACTTTGTCCCCTTTCTTTTAGGAAGTGACTTTGGAATCAATACTCAGTGCTGAACTGGTGCTGCTGACACGGCTGACATGGTAAAGAGGGTTCTGTTGTGATATCTGGAAATCCCCAGTGTACAGTTCTACTTCAGCATGACCAACTATGGAGTGCTGCTTACACAGAGAAGTCTGCCCAATATGCTTAAGTCTGCCTTCACTACCTGGTATTGTTTTATCTATCTACTTAACCCATCCACTCACCATTTCCAGATCTATTCATCAATACACACCTATCTATATCTGGATTTTTTTAAACTTTTTGGCATGTGTTTTAAAAATTCCTACCTATAATCTCTCAACTCATTCAAAAATGCTGGAAACTCTTAGGCTTGCCTGCTTCTCCCAACATTTTTACTGTTTGGTAAGTTTTAAAACAACCACACCAAAATGGAAGCTAAAGGACTGTGCTGGAGTTTAGGATTTTTTCTTTTTTTTTTTTTTTTCCTTTTCTTTCAGGGAATTTTCTCCCATTTGTTGCCTAAGAGATGGGAACGACCGATACTTAAGAGGCAAAGGATGTGTCTGGGAGGAGGAGAAGGGGGAAGGGCGCAGTTGGCTACACTCCGAGCTGGGGGGCTTTCTCTGGGGAAGTGCAGAGATACTGGGAGATTTTGGCTGGAGAGTGAGTGGGCTGGGCTCCGCTCCTTGCTCTCTCTCGCTCTTGGGACCAGAGGGGAACAGTCAAGTTGTTGCTACCACAGGGAGAATTTGCCTTTACTACTTCTCCTACCATGGGTGAGCCTTTGCTCATAAGAGTGGCTGTTGAACTGGGACCTTTTTTTAACACTCCATCTCACTGGAAAGGACCCTCACCATCTACTCGGGTGCCTCAGGGGAAAATCCCCCACGCCTCCGAAGGAACATCTATCTCCCAGCCGGGCTGCTGCTGCTGCCCATCCCCACTGTTTTCTGCCACTGCTTTGGGTTTCTCGCTACACTTTAACCCAATACCCTGAGCCCACCAGGACACCCCCTGGCTCCTGCTAAGGCTATGGAGTTTCTGCTACACTGTTGTTCACCACCCCAGGTGTGTCTGCCTCTACCATTCCAGCGGCTGCTCCAAGGTTCCTGCGACAGCCTGTTTCACCATCTGGAGGGGCGGCCTGTGGGTTTGTTGAGGAATTCTCTTTTCTATCTCTCCTGCCCGCTGTGCCCGTCATTACCCACATGCAAAGAGGTGGCCGAGCCGGCGCCACAGCGCCCCCTGCCGGCGCGGAGGAATCATCTCACCTGCCCCGCCCGGCTGGGAGCCACCAGCGCCCCTGCTGGCTGTGCCTGGAACTGCACCAAAGGGGAAAAGTGCCTGCCAGCCGAGAGAGGGCTGGGACTGCCCTTCTGCTTCTGTTTGTTGTTGCTGTTTTCTGTTGTCCTGTTTGTTTGCCTTGTTGTACATAAATATACAGTAAAGAACTGTTATTCTTTTTCCCATAGCTTTGTCTGAAAACCCTGTAATTTCAAAGTTATAATAGTTTGGAGGGAAGGGTTTCCATTCCAAGGGAGGTGTCCACCTTCCTTGGTAGATGCCTGTCCTTTAAACCAGACAGACAACAAAATAGCCCACAGCTAAAAACAGACTTCCTACAAAAAAAAAAAAAAAAAAAAATAATGCTTCAGGAAAATTAATTAATTAAAAGCAATAACTCCATTAGTTTAATGAACCAGAAAGATAAAATACAGATATTATCCACGTTAGACTTTCTAGATTATAAAGACATACTATTGATTAAGCTACTAAGCAAACAGTAAGGAGTAAGGAAATTTTGGAGCAAGAGTAATTCTACTGAATCAGACAGAGAACAGAATATGACATTTCAAACACATTCTAACTTCAGAGCTTGCCATCATCACAGGAGCTATCTGGAGCATACATGACTAGCTACAACTCTTGTGTAACTGTGATGTACTTCTAAATTTTTCAGTGATTTGAGCGAGCTCTAAATTCCTTAGTTTGCGCATCCTTCTTGTTGTAGGGTGCCACACAGGAACCCAGTAAGAACAACAGACAAGGAGCAAAAAACATACATGGCTTTGTCGTATGTTGTTGATAAAGAAATCAGTGAAAACCATATGAACACTGGCAATTTGTTGCTGTCTTGGTTTGAAAGACAGGTATCTGCTAAAAGGGACAAGAGCCTTTTTTTTAAAGGAGAGTATAAACCCCCCCTTTTTCCCTTCTTCCCTTTACTATGATTTTCAAAATTAAAGAGCTCTCAGGCAGAGATATGGGGGTAGGAATAACAGTCCTTTACTGATATATATATAAAACAAGAGAAACAGAAACACAACAATAACGGCAAGATCAACAGCAACAGAGCAGGAAACCCTGTAAACAGTAAACAGTTCTGGTCGTGGACCCCTTTCCTCTGTGGTGCCGTTACCGTTCTGATGCTCTCAGTGAGCAGGGAGCTGAGGCGGTGGGTCCCACGTGGCTGGAGGGGCGCTGTGGGGAATGGCGTCTGTGTCCCAAAGGGGAAAGGACAGAGGGGAGAAGCCGCTCACAGGTCCCGGCGCAGTCCTGATGCTCCAAAAGGACGTGTTGAAGTCGGTAGGAGATGCGAGAGAGGGTTTGAGCAGGGAGATTTCCGGATCTCAGAGTCAGGGCAGGCAGCTCCCAGCCTCAGCGTGGCAGGGCCGAGAGAGTGTCGCCCGTCCTCCCCCCCCAGTGGATGAGCGAGCGGTGCACGAGCGAGCGGGCGGCAGAGCACCAGCCCCTCACCTCAGCTCTTCCTTTCCGGTGTTGCCCCTCTCCTCCCCCCTTCGAGAGAAAACTGTTAACTGAGCTTATGGGTGCAGACCCAAATACTTAGCATAACAATGGGAAAAATTCCACAGAAAGAAAAGGGAAAATTCAACCCCCAACAGTTGCTCAAAAGGGATTTCTGCAGATACTCTTTAAACTACACTTCCTTTTCCTAAGTTACAGATGGAAAATCTAATTCAGCATGCTTTCACGGTATCTTTTTTCCCACTCAGAAGTACCTTTAAGCAGATCAAACAGTTACATAATAGATGTCACTATTTGCCTGATGTATGAATATTAGACATGATCCAAAAGGAAAACTTAAGGTATCAGTTTCCCCAAAACTTCACTGAAATACTCAAATATACTGTGAATTAAACTGTGACCTCACCAGTCAGACAAATGAACAGTTCCTCCCTTAAGTAACTGCACTGGCTAAAAGCCCTCACAAGAGAGATGATAATCCAAATTGAGGAAGACTCAGAATCTCTTTCTGAGAAAACAGTGATGAATTTGCATTAATTGTAGCTCACAGTTGTTAAAGCATATTGCTGTACACTGCAGTTCCGTTTTGAGTACACCTGTCTCTGATAAATAATCTACTGTAACACAGACTGTAGAATATATAGAACTGACCTAACTCCAGAACAAGTTTGGTAAAAAATTTTAATCTGGGTGACCACATATATAATGCTTTCTGCCAATGTCATTGCATGTTTAAGACAACACAGACACTCTCTTCAGCTTAGACAGGCCAAAGCAGAAAACAAGTAATCTTCATGTTGCTCAATGAACTTGTGAATTTAGGATATCCACTTTCTGCTATCACATTATGCTTAAAATACGGATGGCTATTTTTTTTCATTACTTTCCCAGATACTACCTAGCCATCTGCATTAACTGTAATGCAAGGCTTTTGGTACTGTTAGCTAAGACAGTGTTTCAATTTTTCATAGTTGTTGGAACTTGAAAATACCTCTAATCATAAAATATGTTGACTAGTGCCGATTTTGCTGCAAGATTTTTCTACAAAACCCAATATATTCAAAATACTACTACGACAGAATATAAACTGACAGGGCTGTTTCATTTATCATACTCATTTAGCAGATCTCAAAAATGACAATAAGCAGAATAAATAAACCAAAATATGAAGGCAGATAAGGAACTCACAATTTTGTGGTGACAGCCAATGAAATATAACTGATGAGGGTTCTAAAGAAAATGAGCAGTGGCAAGGGTTATTTTCACAGGTCCTTATTCAGGAAATTTTGAAAAGCTGTGGAATAGGTACAAGGTTTGTCCACAGACACTACTATATCAAGCTATACTTAAAACAGAATGTAGGAAGTTAATGCCCAGAGATCTAATCACAGCATCATCATCTGTAGCCAGATAGAGTTATGCAACATCCCAAAATTTCTGATATCCTTAGCTTTCTCATTTAAAATATTCATTCAGTAAAAAAAAATTACTTTTTTGTACAGTACTCATGCACCTGCATAATATAAGACTTAAGATGTCATATTTAGTGATTTGTTTTCAAAAAGCTCTTTATTTTTTTGAAGTTACAACCCACAACAGTATAACCTGGAATAAAAAGACGCATTATGGGCCCTTCAAAGGTGTCTGAGTGAAAAAGATGGAGTGCATCCTGGGTTGAACAGTTGTATCAAGCAAAAGGAGTAAGAGCGAATATAGCCTTATTAAACATTGGACCTTGCCTTTCAGCACCCTGAGAAAAACATTTTAAGTAACACTGTGCAAATACAGTATTGTTTTAAGGGACTGTATTAATAGCTGCATTGCTCTCAGCTTTCAGAGTAAAGATGAGTATGGCTTTGAAATTTTCTGTATATGTTAGTGCTCCTTGGAATGAAAATTGAAGAGCTGAGGCCAAAAGAATTGCTTTACTCACACTGACGTGAAAACTTGGCCTTTCTGCTCTGGAGAACAGTGGCGAAAGGTCACATTTTGTCATAAATTTTTGTTTGACAGAATTCCATCTTCCAGTAATTTCAGCAGTCTCTTCGGATTATTAAGTTTACCAGGTTTACCCATGCCACAGAACCACCAAACATCCTTGGAGAAGTGTCCATGACATTCTTAATCACAAGTCCAAGATCCTGAATACTGAAAACTCTGGAGCAATATAAAATGTGATGTTTACAAATTCTCATTTAAATCCACAAGAAATGCAAATCAATTTCACAAGTCGTTTTATAAAGAATGCAGGCCATTAAGATCTTAAAATCAGAGTAAAGCAACCTTAACAGAAAGCTCTACTCTACAACAACAGTGGTTCTCAAAGTAATTTAACAAAAAAGTCAATGAAGCAACGAGCCACCCTGTGAAAGCAGAGCTATTAGAGATTCTCAAGCCAATCCTCAATCCCTCTAAATCACACTACAATTCCAAGTGGCAATATATAAAATTAAACTAAATATTTGGCACAGATGAGGACTGGAATACATCTAGAAATACATCTTTTATGGAGATCTTTGATTTCTTCAGAAGTCTCAATTCAAACTTTTCCAAGATAAATCCCTTGAGAGGCTGAATCAGTACTCTCAAAGACTTAATGTGTATTGAAGTCGATGAACTCCTTCCTACCTTATTGAACAAGGAAACATTGAATTCCTTGACCAGAAACATGAGAAGCACTCCAGGTTAGCCACTAGATTTCAATCTGCAGTCCACGTTCTTAAATCTCATACGCCAAGGTGAAAGCAACTCAATTTCAAAGCACAAACATATTTTCTTTTTCCCAGCATTGAACTCCTTCATTAAAAAGCTTTGATAGAGGTATTAAAAAAACAACTCTAGTCAATAAAAGCACTCAGCAAAGTGTGTAGGAGTTTGTAGTCTGCGTATCGGGATAAAAGTCCTAGACATTTAAAATTTTAAACATAGCAATTACATTGACCTGCACCTTAAACTCAGGTTTATTCAAACCCACCTACCAAGAGCCTGTTGCAAATTAGGTTGCCTTTCCTTCCGAAGAATATAAGTTTTCAGTAGAATCCCCTAATAAAACAAGCAATTGCTATGCACCTGCCCCACACCTATTATTGAAAACACAAAATCTTCTATAAGGCTGCAGTATATTTTTATGTCCTACATGTAAAAGATTATGATTCCTAACTAGCTATCTTTCCCTGGAATTATTAAACTACAAATTGCTGTAGAGATTATCTTTGCTCTTATCAACATTATCTTATTTTTCCTTTATGAATAACTATTATTACTTACTAGTTTTAAACAAACCTGTATATTAAAGAAGCATATACAGTAATATACAGTACATATTACCTATATATTAATCTCTAAGGAAGAAAATAATTCTTTTGTAAAGGATGGTTGGGAAGAAGCTACTAAATAATAAACATTTCTTTCCCTTTCCTTGGACAATTCCTCAGAGGCCATAGGATGCATCACCTTTTGAAAAAGTAAAAAGTATAAAGGTATATATTTGCTAATATGGTTTTTGTCTGAGAATATTACTGAGGAAAACAATTTCAGAAAAACCCATTTCTGCCAAAGTAGAGGTTAAAAATAGCTAGAAAATACTATACAGATGGCTAAACAGATCTAACAACTGCTGTGCAGAGACACAGATTAGTCTACCTCTAGGACAATGCCCTTCTCAATAGACATTATCTTTGGACACAAGTAGAAGAACAAGAATTGTGGGGGTGAAGAAGAATGAGATTCATTTTTTCAACCCTTTTTGTGTCTTTTTATAACACTATATTGAGCTCTGCTGAGGTTTTGAAACAGCGTTTCACTCTGCATACACAATTTGAACAAAGAGCAAGACAAAACGATGGCAGCAGCCTCCTACTCTGAACACCTCCTCACTCTGTCAAGAAGGGAAAGATAAATTAAAGAAAAGCAACACCTAAATTCTAAACAGTAACAAATCCTCCGGATATTTTTTTTCCTTTCTTTCTTTTCTCCTTCCCGTTGAAGGCTCCTAGGCACCCAACAGACTGGAGAAGTTAGTCTTCTTATTCTTCCAAACCTTGTAAAAACAACTTTGGTACTGAAACCACAACTTCTCCGCTAGAACAAAGTGCTCAGAGTAGGTAAGAGAAAAGAAATGCTCTCTACCCCATTCTATTTCCCATTTTAAAAGTTACTCCTCTTTAGCGAGTTTGAATATTATATTACCTGGCAATAGGTAGATTCTGTTTCTGAAGAAAACTGAAATTTATTTAAAATCTATTTTTAATAATTTTTATCATTATTTTCTATTTGTTTTCAGAAACTATGAGACTTGCTGATGTATATTTTTCCTATATGATCGAGAATCCACATAAAAATAATGCCCTTTCAATGTTCCCCCAAAAAATGAAGCTTGGTCTTAACGCAAGTGAAGCATACAAGGCACAGCTGTTATGGGCATTTGGCCATATCATGAAGATTACCACTGATTCTGTAAAGAAAGGGAATTTGGGGCACTATTTTGTGAGCAGCTGGAAAACAAACAATGCATTTAGTCAAAATCTCAGCAACAGTAAGTTAGAAATTACAGTAAGCAAAATATTAAATTTTAAATAAAGACTGATATAAAGTACCAAATTAAAAGGAAAAAAGACACAATGTTTTTTGCTTCTGAGATCAGTGTCTATGAACTTCAGAGTACCAGATGCTCAGCTTCTTAATACCTCATGATAAGACGATGAATTCTTGATTATGATTTATGTTTACTTAGTTTTGCTGTAGCATTTTGATCAAGATTTCATGCTGTCCTCCTCCATTCTTAAAAGCTTTATGCTGAGAAAAACAGACTGAACTCATGTACATTATGTACAAAGCACACTGCATTTGAGAAGTTTGAGAAAGCAATAGTTATGTTAGTCAAAACTGTACAGGTTACATAGATCCATAAAAGCATCCTCTCTTTTCCAAAGCCTGATGACTGGCAAGGTACCTTAATCAGGATTTCTTCAGCAATAAGGAGATGATAACAACAATCTTCTCAAAAAGTTACTGGCAAAACTCACTTAGTTTTTATAAAGTTTTATGACTTGTGCAAACAGAGTTTCATAAATCACAAGTCAAAGAACTTAAACGTAGTTCAAGTTGCACTAGGACACCAAAAGTTAGTTTTGGGGTAGGTTTTTTAAAGATTATTACAGAACAGCTGCATTTTTTCTGAAGGGTCTTGATGATTCTGGAGCTTGCTAATCATTGTTGCAATGTAAGCTTATGAAAAATGTTGTAATGTAAGTCTTATGAAAAAGTAAGGACTAAGACTGTGGCTTCAAGGCTTCTACTACTTTTATAAATGTACACTTGACAGTCGAATAAATATGTTTTTATACTAATTAATTACCTTTGAACCTGACTAAATTAGACTTTTTACAGTCTGAGACAGCATCACTCATTACTGCACACAAGAGTGGCATTAAATGCAACACCTCTACAGCAAGGAAGTAAATTTATTATGGGATTACCAGAATGGAAGAAGTGCTTTGAATTATTTATTTTCAACTAACCAGTCAAAGAGAAGAACTTGAATGAGGCAAAACCCAGTAAGTGACCTCATGATTTATGTATAAAGAATACCATTTCCTATCATAATTTATGTCATACTGCACTACAAGTACAAAAAAAAAATGTTTGTCAATGACTGAACAAAGTGAGAGAAATCTTGGTTCATCTGATCCATCAAAGTAGAATTTGAGAGAAAAAATACAGTAAAAATATTGGTTCCATGATCAAGAAAAAAATAAAGTTCACTGAGAGATTTATCTTTTTCTAACATGAACACAATACAGGTTTTATAGTGATGGTAATCACAACCGGAAATTCACCTTTATATTTGCTGACCAGCAAAGAGCTTCTGTTCGGCAATTAAAATCCCAGACGAGAAAACAACCCAATACATAGACTGAACCTAAGTTGTATCTGCACTTGTAACATCAGAGCCCTGCTCACCATTACAGCTAATATTCTTCCTCTACATTTGTACTTGGATAACAGCATGATATGAAGACTAAAACCTAAAACAAACCTAGTAACAACTGCAGTGAACTCTAGAGGGTGAATGACCTATCTGTATCACGCTTATAGGCATCTTTAGATTCACCTGTACAACAGCTGAGAACCAAAGCAGCACCGTCTTTCCGGAAGAACTTAGGCTAGGCGGGGCCGACGTGGGGTCGAGGACGGACCGGGGCCCTTCGGCCCTCAGTAGCGGGGGTGGGGGACGGTGTGTGGTGCGGCTCAGCTCGGCTCGGCCCACTGCATGCTACCGGGCGTCCTCTCCTCCGCTGCAGCCGCATTATTTGACACCCAGCAAAGCATCCGATAGCATCAGTGCACCTCCAGAGCACGCTCCGGGCTACAGCCCGCATGCGAACACCCACGGGCAGGAGTGTAGGCACGCAGATAGAACGCACCCGGCACCCACGGGGAAACCGCGGCGAGACCCGTGTGCCCCCTCCCTGTGCACCCGCAGAGCGGGCAAATGCGCGGGGCCTCCCAATGACCGCCATGGGGATAGCGGGGTTCGTACTGACCTTTCTGCTGGCGAAAGGACTGGATGGAGCCCGAATGGTGAACCATCCTTGCGGAGAGCAGCCTCCGACTTGCCAGCCCGCCGGCTGCGGGGGCGGGGGGCGGGAACCCAGCGGCGCGGCTCGGCCCGGCCGGGCCCGGCCCTGCCTGCCGCGCAGTGGAAGCGGAAGGAATGGCGCCGGGAGCGCCTGGCGGGATGGGGAGAGGCGGTAACGCCGGGCCCGAAGCGGCGACATGCGGGCGCGGAGCCCGTGGCTGTCCCGCAGCCCGGGGAATGGATACACACTTTTTATTTTTGTGTAAGAATGTTTTGCCACTATGAAAACATGTTAAACATGTTAAACAACCATATATAAACCAATACATCCATGCATGGGCTCTTGTAGAAAGGTAAGCAAAATAAAAATTGCATCCTAGATGGCACAGTATTCACTTTTTTTTAGAGTATAAAAGATACTGCGCTTACATAACACACAGCTGGCACATCCAATTGATACCATAAGGGGAAGAAATAAACTTACCTTCTCAGGATAGCTGACCACATTTTGGGTTGGTTTGCAATATTTGCAGGAGATTTGTTGTTAGTTTAAGAAAAGATGCAGAGGCTATAGTGCTGTGTATCTTACTCATTTTTTGGTCTCCAGTGGCTCTCTGCACACTGAAGATAATAGATGAGGCATTCCTCTGCACTCCTGCTGTTTTAGAAAAGCTGCTGAGAACAGCTTTTTCCTGTTGCATGACAGAATAAGTCAGCCAGCTGTCTCTTGCTGATCAACAAGTTCTGGCAAACTAAAAGCAAGCTACAAAAATAGGTAGAATGTTGTTTACTTTCAAGCTTTAATGTAGCCATCAGAGTGGATTCATAGAGATTAAAACCAAATCTATACCCTGAAAGCCAGGAAATAAAAACTATAAACTTAGTAGTTAATACTAAGTTTTTGCAATCTGCAAAAAGAAAATGTAGTTCTTCCACTGCAATGGTCTAAACCTTTGTCAGGTTCTAGGGCAGATCTACTTCTTTGAGAAACCTTGGCTGACACCTTTTGACTTGCCTATAAAAAAGAAGAGCAGTATACATTATGCTCCTTCTCTTACCAGCACAAAACAAGAGAGGGCCATTACTGGCTCTCCAATGATAATAATTATAAAATGCAGAGGGGAAAAAGAGGGCTTATAACTAAAATAATAGATGAAAGAGATTATCACACTCCCTTTTGGAAAAAAGGCATTCAGCTGCCTGGTACTCAGGGCCATCCTAATTTTTGGTCCACAATCCTCCACAAGAACTTACAGAACTCCTGAATTCAAGTAGATTTTACTGACACTAATATACACAAAATGGTGGGAAGACAAAACCAGGGTAAGGCAGCGCTCAGAAACCCTGTGCAAGGATTAAATTCTAAGACTAGAAAGTTAGAAATTATATATGTTGTAATTATAAAACTCTATTTCTAACAGTAGGTGGTATGTATGCATGGAACTACAGATAAGACAGCTGGGGTTAAGGTCTACAAAGAGAAGAAAAAATACCTCTACAAAGGTAATTTTTAAATTAAATCCTTTATACTGTCAACTGGCTGAACTTGATATTTGTAAAATATGATCATATGAGGATCTTGCAAGATTGTTCTTTGGTAAATAAGGAGAGTTTGAAGATCTTTTGAGAGTGCAGATAACAGAACAATTAAGAATTGATGGCTAAGATATGTAGGAAATGCATACATTCTTAGGCTTCATATTCACGGGCTACATTGGCTCTGAAGTTCATTGAAATAAAAATCTACCCTCATAAACACTGTCTAATGAATACTCTCTTTGAAAGATTTAATTATATTATGCTATGTCTCACATTTATTTCAGTGTAAGTTTTTATAAATCTTTTCTAAAATAGATGTAAGATGGAGAGATCAGGATCAAACAGAACTAGATTAAAATCCTCTACTTTGACAATCAACAGAATCAAAATTATGACTTGAAAGCTTAGGGTTGATCTTATTGAGTTTTACTTAAGTTTTAGGTTTTTAGTTTTGACAGTGAGATTAATTCTCTGTGATATACATCCTTTTTATGACATAGTCTTTGTCAGAAGAGATAAGGAAATAAGATTTGGTCTTGCTTCATTATAAGACATCTAGCCTTGTGAAAATCTCTATTACTTTGTCAGAAGAGCTACGGAAATAAGACTTGGTCTTGCTTCATCATAAGACATCTAGCCTTGTGAAAATCTGTATTATTTGAGATCTAAAATTTTGAAATTATAAGAACAGGAGGACTGAGTTGTTTTGCCACTAGAACAGTCTATGAGAAATACATGCTTTAAATTAATTTTTGTACTTCCACGGTGCTTTTCAGAAAGTCAGATGAAATAGAACTCTAAATTAAAACCTAATTCACCTGTGTTGTATCTTATGTCAATTACTTCCTTAAGAAATCCAGCTACCTCAAAAGTTAACTATAGCCAGTGTTAACTATTGCCCAGAAAGAAAATGAAACTTACTCCAAAGAAACTCATGAGGTTCAGCAAGTGCAAAATCCTGCACCTGAAAAATCCCCATACATCAATTCAGGCTGAGCAGCAGCTCTAGTAGAAAGGACCTGAACGTTATGGGAAGCACTACCTTGAATACCAGCCAACTGTGCACCTGCATCACAAATTAAGAAACCTTAGGAGAAATGTAGCCAGCATATCAAAGCATTATTAATCCCCTTTAATTGGCATGACTGTAGCTGTACCTGCAATTTTGTGTCTAGCTTTCCCACTTCACACCCACTCAATTTAGGAAAGGTGTTAGAAAATTGGAAAAGGTCCATAAAATGCTACTCAAGAAGGTCAGGGGTCTAAATAAACTGTAAGAAGTTGAATAAACTAGGCTAATTTAATATGAAAAATAAACTAAGGAGTTCCAGGAGCCTACAACTACTGGGAAATCACTTGCAAAGATTACAGTACTAAACTCTTTATAGCGCTAAATGGTCTGGTTAGTGACAGTAGCCACACATGATGGCATGGGAGGTTCAGATTGAGCACAAATAACGAGTTTTTACAGCATTGGTGATGCATCATCAGAACATGTAACCCAAAAATAAGTGAAATATATGTCCTTGAAGGTTTTCAAAATATGCCTTGATAAAGCTGTGTCTGACCCAGTCTGGTGATGGGAGTGGTAAAGCTTCAGAACAGGAAGCTGGACCTGCAATGGTTATAATAAAGGATGTAATTAAAAAAAAATGCAAGTGAGTTGGAAACAGATTGATTCAAAACAGGAAGTAGACACACAATCTCAAATTGTAATTCAAATAAACCATACAGTTAATTTTTCGTATCTACAGTGGAGGGTTTTGTTGAATATATGCTTATGCAGCTTTTCAAAGGACAAAATACCAAGATGATATTAAATGTCCTTTCTCAAACATACGAATTTCTGAAATTCTTGTGAAGTACAGTTTCTTATCAATTTACAAGAAAGGTTTTGAGATAGGGTGATTCTTTAGTATAAAATGTCTGAATAAGAGCATTAAATGTTTATGGCAGCATCCCAAATTATTTATTTTGCTATCAATTTTTTGATCCATTTAAATAGTATGAAAAACAGTGTTTACAGAATTGTTGTATCCACCTCTCAAGAAGAGCACTCCTGTACTACTTAAAGGTCTGCAATGCAAAATTAATCTTATTCCATATTTGCAATAAAGTTGTTTCCAAATTTTTAGATCTTATAGAAAACAGTGAGAATTTTGCCATAGACAGTAACATACTCATTAGCTCTCATAAAGCTGTCAGTCACTATGGAGAAGGTCTAGAAAGCAGATTTTGGAGCATGCTAAAGTATGTAGTGGATTAGTTTAAAAACTGAACAACATAACAATAGAGATTTTACCTTATGTTACTAAGACACAAACTCTTGAAATCTCACTGATTTCCATATTTTAATATTTCATTTTTATGGTAATTTAAGAGACATTTTCTCTTAGTATAGATAGAATTTTCTTATATCCATGGAACAGACTGTGTTTTCAGACTGATATAAAGTGTTTGGGATTCAATTTTGTAGCTTACTGGAATTGCATGCTCACTTTTAAGCTTATAGTTTACTTTTATAGGTTCATATTTGCATCCTGATCATCTCCCTGAATGGAGTTATTTTTGCAGTTTGAGATTAATTTATCAAGCTAACATGAAAGAAAGAAAGAAAGAAAGAAAGAAAGAAAGAAAGAAAGAAAGAAAGAAAGAAAGAAAGAAAGAAAGAAAGAAAGAAAAAGGAACTTTACAGTCCATACGTTTAGTAAAATTTAATTTTCCTCAGCAAAGATGTTGTTAAATATTTGGGTCAAATGCTAAACTAGAATTCTAAAGAGTTACTCATTCTTATGCCTGGTATACACTGGAATCCTTGGAACATACCTATATAGAAGTGAAAAAATGAGAGAAATGTCCATTGCTAAAAAACCCTTATATCATAATGCAAAAAGATTATAAAGAAAATAGTAATGTCAAGAAATAGGTGAAGAGGAAAAACAGATTTTTAATAGCAGCATCCAATTTACGTCCTTATACAAATCTTTCAGGTAGACAAACTTCTACATTGTGATATTTTTGTCTTCTATTACCCATCTCAGATTTCTTATTTCACATTTTATCTGAAGCAAACTGCAAGAAAGATTATTCTCCTCTAACTCTGCAGTACCAGCTATCAAACTGCAGCAATATATTTCTGATTAACAGCCTAATTTTTCAAGTAAGGAAGAAAATAATCAGCTAGACTAATAAAAATCACTGTCAGTGATGAAACTATCCATCATCTCATTTGTTTTCACTGTGTAGACCTATTCTGCAAATGTGCCCATTGTTTCTTGAGTATCATGTTCTTAGTACAAGGAGCTTCAAGAGTTAGTGCTAGATACGTTTAGAAACAAGACATTGATATAGTCCTTAGCTGCATAGTCTAAATTTATAGTTTTTTAAAAAAGCTATCATTTAGGCATTTCTTCCTAGATTTATGAAGAATTTCTTGTCTTGTCTCTGAGAATATTTGGTCTCCTGGGTTGTTAACTCTTTGATTTAGAGATTAACCCTCTATTGCTGCTTAGTACAGTTTTGGCAGCCAAGTCTGTCATCACCTTCAAGCTAGTTCTGTTTAGAACCTCTTAGCTCTTATTATTTGGATTTCTTTGGTCACATAGATGCTCTTTTTCCCAGCTACATTTTTCTACCTTCTTCCACAAAACAACATCAACAACAACAGCATTAAAAGGAGCACCAAGAAACCCCCTATCTGTATGTCATTAATCTATTTCCACACTTCCCACACATATCAAGACAGAAAAAGTATGTCAAGAGTATGTGAGCTTGAGACGTTACTTCCACAAGAAGGAGAAATAAAATTTGTTGTTACGGTTCATTCATGAAAGGCAATTTTTCCTGCTATACTTTTTTTTCCCAGAACTCAGAACAGCAAAGTCAAAATCCACAGCTGAAAGTCCTAGGATTATAATAATACAATCAAAATTGTTCAACAGAAACATTAGGCTATCCTCTGGGCAGCATCTAGTACAGTGATGTCTTGCCACTGCACAGCAATGTCAAACCTTTCCTTTCTAACTTGTGTAAAACACTGAAGTTCAGATACGGTAACTTTGGCTATAGCTCACAGCATGCCTGCATTCTTTGTTGGCTAACCTACCATCTTCAAAAGCAAAAGGAGTTACTAAAAATTACTTCATTTTTCATAATTCACGTTTCTTCATTGGAGCACCATCAATGAAATTGTAACGGGGTGTTTCAACTAGCATCTTCACAGAAACTTCTTTCTTCAGCAACATGTTCGCACGCAACTTTGGTCCTATTTCATGTTGCATTACAAGATTTCTTCATGACTGCAAAATCCCATGCTGGGTACAATGTTCTCATTCCAGCTTTCCATTGGAAATATGGAATATATTTGCTCTGACAGTGACATCTTATGGATCCATGCCAAACAAGCTGCAAGCCCACATGTGTATTTACCATGCATCAATCACCTCCCCATCACTTTGGAAGAAGCATACTGAGGTAAGGTTATCCTGTCTGACAGACTTCTGTATTCCACCACCACAGAACTTGCCTGCTGGGCTACACCAGGTAAACTCCCACAAGACTCATGTCTTCTAGCATTAATGCTAAAGACTATGTTTTGCAGTAAAATTAGTGTTATACCTTCTGGCCTGGCAAGCCAATATGCTGAACTGCAAAGCACTATTCTATTGCATAAGAAAATAAGCAATAGTAATATTGAAGATGCTGTTTTATAAAATTGTTTTCAAAGAGTGTTCTTAACATCCCATCCAAGTGCAATAATATGATATTAAAAAAAAAAAGCCTTTTTATTGCAGGGCAAAAGTACTTTGTTCCATTGTTAGGGGTTGAATTTTC
>VZTT01003530.1:3464-17772 GCA_013400855.1 Buphagus erythrorhynchus
GGATATTTTACACAAGAACATGGCTGCTGATGTGATCGTTGAGACTCAGCTGGCAAAAATGCTTTTTTTTTTTTTTTTTTTTCACAATTATCCTCTTGGATTTCATTCTGTAGGAGGTTGAAACAGAAATCTTGGCAAAATTTCTGTGTTTGAATGGGAGAAGCAAAGTGGCTGCTGTTGGAGGGGTTTTGCAGAGGGACCTGCCCTCTGGTCACCACCACCCTGTGCCAGGTGAAGGTGCCATGGCCATTCCAGAAGCAGTCTGGAGGGGAATATTGATGGGGAAAGTCACCTCCTTCCCCCTTAGTGGATGGAAGAGCTTGTTCCAGGGCCTTGTTTGGGAGCAGAACACGTGGTAACTAACGGGTAAATGTTATTGTGCATGTGTGAATATCACGGGATCACTGCAGCTCTGTAGTGTGATATCATACACCAGAGTCAAGAGGGATTAACAGCTCTGTCAAATGGCATCAGTGGAAACTCTGTATGTACAGTCAGCTCCTGTGGAAACACTTCTGAGCAGGCAGAGTTTAATTCAAAGAATTTTCAAAAACATCTCCAATTGTCATAAATAGGAGATTCCCCAGAGAAGCAGATGTTAATTCTACCAAGAGCAGTAAAGCATCTTGAGAAAAAAAAAAATCATAAATATGGGCAAACTTTACTCATAGAGGATTTGCTAGAGAAAGATAAATAACTTCACAGTGGATGTCTTTTGCTGTTTTAAAATACTAGCATGTGTGTCATTAAAAAAAAAAAGAACATTCTCTTAAATGTCTGTTATTTAGTTTTGAAATGAAAAATATCAAATAGTTAAACTTTATTATGTGTAAAATTGTTTTTAGATCATGATGTAAATGTTACATACAAGAAACCAAATTTGAAAAAGCAAGGAAAAGCAACTTGCTTCAGGAGGATCCAAGCCACCAAGGCCAAACAGATGTTTTTAAGCTAATCTGATGGCAAGGGCCACGTGCCATCATCTGTAACTGAGCCCTTATGGAGGGAGGCCAAGATTACTTGGGGTTGTAAGTCCTGGTTTAGCTATTGAGAACCACGTGGAAATCCTGGAAATGCTGTGTGAAAAGTGCAGATTCAGTTTCCATCTAAGGAACCCTGGTTTGAGCTGCTCAGGGTCACAGTCTGCTGGATGGGATGAGGTGGCTGAACCCCCGTGAGCCTCCTGCCCACCCTCCAGCCCTTGGCTTTCCTCACCACGTTTCACAGACCAGAAAGCACTGGGATGCAGCCACTGGGGAGCCCTGATTCTCTGCTGCTGGCTGGGCAAGGCTCCCTGGTGTTCCCTCAGTGCTGCCATGTCCCTGACCATGGGAAAATCCACTGCTTTCTTCAGCTCCCTGCAGATTTCCAGAAGTTTACAACCCGCACTGCACCCAGTACACACCAGGTCATGACCTTGGAAAGGGAAAGGGTTTTCTTTAAAATAATGGTCATGTCTCCACGCCAAGCACTGTGCTTAATCTTAGTGAAAGTTGTGTAAAAATACTGTATTTGCTTACTACATTTCTTCATTCAAAATAAACCAAGTTTTTGAGCTACAGCATTAAAAAACCAAACAACATGTGAGCAGTTCTGTAATTCTTCTGGTCTGTTCTTCCTGCTATAATACTTGGAAGTGACTGGGGTAGGTAACACTCCTATAGAAGTTATGTGCATATTGAACACTAAATGTTAATTATAGCATCATTAAACCAAAGAAACATCTCACAATCTACACAGCTCTCTCTGTAAATGGGGCTTTGAGCAACTTGGTCTAGTGGAAGGTGGAGTTGAAATCATGTGGTCTTTAAAATCCCTTCCAACCCAAACCTGTCTGTGGTTCTAGAGTTAAACTCACTGAGATTTATCAGGACCTCAGATTCTTAGCTATAAAGAGTAAAAGTATTCCCTAATTGGGAATAAACTTTTAATAATAGATCTATTGCTGTTCTGCAGTGTGAGATGTGCCTCAAACTGCAAGAGGCCACCTGCTCAGGCCCTAAGGTTGGCCTACACTGAACCAAAATATTAAGTAATGTCTATCAAAGTCCATAACTGACTCATCTGCAAGGGCTTTTTTCTAATATCCTGTACTTCATTGGAGTTTAAAAAGTCAAGCTCTGTGTTCTTATTAAGTTCAAAGAGCTTAATTACCGTATAAGGAATTAAAATGATATTGAAGTTTTAGCTTTCTGAAGATTAATTAATACAATACATAATTAAACTTTAGGTGTATTTTTAAGGGAAGACATGCTTAGGTTACATGAATTCAACCTTCAGCATTGACCTTGTGGCTCCATGAACAGAGGATAGCAAATCTCTGCTGGAGAAATTGGGAAAGCAGTGGCTGGAGGACAGCAGTGACACTGGACAGTGGGGACACACCGGGCTCAGCTCTCAGCCATATTAAATTAAATTATGGGAAAACTTTTCTTTGGATTTGAGTTCATCTATTGGCACTTACTAGGTTGAAAAACCATCAGAGGCACCCTGTGTAGATTTACCTGTGCTCCTGAGCCCTTCAGCTCTTCCTGTGCCAGGTCCTGCCACTGCTGGTGGTCACTGAGTGGTCTCACTGTAAAATCCCCGTAGGAGCTGGGGATTGCTCAGGCTCTGCAATGAAAATTGGGCTCTCTGGGGGTCTAAGCAGCCAAAATGCCCCATTTGCACCCTCATCTTCACACGGGGGCCTGGGACAAGTGAATATCACTCTGGGACAGAGCACAAACATGTTTTCTGTAGGAGGCAAATGTCCATGGTCAGAATGGTGTTAAAAAGTGTTTGTTCAGCCAGGCAAGACAGGCTTTCTAAATTGTCTTTGTTTCACAGCATAATGTAGTATTTCAACTTTTAATGAAAACACATGGGTTAATGTTATTTAAAATGCATTTAGGATAAAGGCTGCATATGAAACAATGTCAAAAGGAACAAAAAATAAAAATCATCATAAACTCCAGCTTTGTCTCAGAAATATTGCACTGGATTTATTTAAGAAAGAAAGGCCCAATATTTTCTGTTTGGAGGGTTTTAATGAATAAATGTTATTCCTATTTATTATTTACTACTTTCAAAATTTAATGAATAGTCCTGCTGATAATTTCTTTATTTCTATATTTATAGAATTACAGAATTTCATACATACTGAACTGTGTTATTATCTACACATGTTCCTCCTTTCTGTAAATACAGAAATTTGGTGTTTGCTAGAAGAACTATTCATTACAATTTGAAAGTGGATAAATAATGAATAGTAATGCCATTTCTTCATTAAAATTCTACAAAAGGGAAATACATACTCGTTATTCCTTTCATGAATTCGGCCCATTGAAGGTTCATAAATAATTGTGCTTCACAATTGTGTCTAATTAGCAGTGAACTTAATCCAGTGCATCCAAAAGCCTGAAGCAAAGGGAGGCATTTTTTTGTTGTTGTTTTATTTCTCACTCTTAGTGGTGACTGCCTGATTTCTGAATGCACCTTTGCTGATAAAGCAAAATGATGCATCTTCAAAGATCAGTGTTACATATACTTTTTGTTTTGCCCCAGATTTCCTCTTTTAAGTATCAGGTTCATAAACATTGTCCCCATCGAACTTGAGGTTAGCTCAACAGGAGATCACCAATTAGCAATACAGTGGCTAATAAATGAATCTCAAAAAATACTTCTCTACATCTAAGTTCTCCTAGAGTGCTTTTGTTCCCTAACATGAGCTTCCCTGCAGAGCTGTGCTTCTGCAGGAATGTCTCTCTATGAAAGAGCCACTCCTGGAGCGAGCTGGAGCAGCTGCATCTGCAGTGGAAACACCCTCAAGGAAGGGCTGGTTGTGCAAAAGGCACAAGGTTGGCTCTTCCCTGCCAGGGGGACTGGGACTGTCCCAGCACATGGGCAGAGTCACAGCTCTGCCTTTCCCTGCACTGGCTTCGAAGTCACTATACAAAATAAACTGATGGCATTGTTAGCAGGTATTTGCCAACAATGTGCCCTGAAGGACTGCTAGGGAATGATTTATATTGAGCAGTCTCTTTTCTCTGTATAAACTATTTTACTGTGGAGCTAGACGTGTTAAGTGTCCCATACTCTTCAGCTTTCACTATCTCCAGTTTCTGTGATGTTTATCACATGCCTATAGAGCAGCTCACATTGAGATTCTTCAACAGACTTGATAAAAATCCTAAATGTATTCGTTGTTTTCTTCTCCCCCAACTAGTCAGTCATCAGTGGGGCTGTTGGCTTTGTTCTTTGTACGTTTTCAAAGGAGCTGAATCTCATACTCCAGCTGATTTGATGTTATCTGAATCTAAAACCATCGCCAGCAATGAAACATCTAAGTCTGTTATGAATAGTCGTTTAAACAACCAGTACTTCTTTATGAGACACCAGCAGGTTATTTGATTATATTACAATCACATGTCTTGCAGTTGAACTTTACTGTTGCCAATGAAAAGCAGAGGAGAAGAAGAAGGAAAGGGAAATGAATCTTTGCTTTTCTTAGTTCCCTTTGTATCTCATATAAATCAGAGTGAGGATACCAGACAATGTCTTTATTGAATTTATGCCATCAAACTATTTAACACACAACCTGATATATTTTTAACTGACTTTGTCTTAGAAAACAAAAACAGACTCCAACAGATTTCTTAAGTGAAAGTCCCTGATATCACAGTGTCAATAAAATAAACAACTCTTTTGTTTTTCCTCCCTATTCTTTACAAAAACCAAAGGAAGATCTACAAATTCCTTGAGAGAACAAATTTAACTAAAATAACACCATAGTCCGATCTTAGAATTACCACAGCTCCTTCCAAATATAGAAAATAGAAAAATAAATGCTGTTCTGTCATCATATTTCACCCCTGAGAAATTCATATCCTCCAACAAACAAAACTATGAATTAAAATGATCTTTCAATTCAACTGCTGGAGAAAGTTACGTAGGGAAGTCAGAGATTAGATATATGGACTGGTTTTTGTTCCTGGTTCTGCTGCCAGACATACAGAATGACACTGGACAAGTCAGGGATTTTTTAGGTACCTGCTCTCCCATAACAAAATCCATAGCCATGAGTTAAATTCTGATGACTTATAAAATGCATCCAGAGAGTTAGGCACAGAGAATAATAAGTGAAAAGCTTTCTAATATAACATAAATCTAAAAAATGTACTCACTCTTGGGCATAATAAAATGGGCATAATAGTATTCTCCTACCTCACTGAGTGCTCTCAGCATACATTTCCAAAGGCATGGACTCCTAAAGACTACAGAAATAGTTTTGGAGACTCTCCTATGTCAACACCCTGAACAGACCCAAACTTTGCCTGTCCCTGGCACAAGGTGCCTGGCTGGGGGCACAGGCCATGGAAAGCATTCATAGTTTATTGTTCTAACTGTTTGAACAGGTTTTACCTGGGATTTTTCATCTGCCTATAATATTGCAGGAATCCAGTCTTATTAACTAGTTGGGATACGAAGGTTTGTGTTTCCCCATTCTTTTCCCTTGTTTCTCACACTGCTGTTTTTTATAAGCCTGGGAATTATGTCCAGGTCCTCAGAAACCAGAATTCAGCAATCCTGATTTGGTGTTTGTCTTTCTGTCAGGCCCCTGAGCAAAAAGTGTTGACTAAATTCTTGTCCATGTCTAAATTCTCAGAGCAAGAATGTGTAATTCTTCCCTTACATGTCCTTTGTGCCCACAGGCTCACAGAGCAATGTGGTGAGAGACCTGCAGAAGTGATTTCCCATCTGAGCACGCTGTGACCTGGATGCACAGGTAGGGATATTGTTACAATTTCTGCAACCTAGGTGCAGAGGTTTGGAAATATTCCCCTGGTGACCAGTCATTAGTGAAACTGAAATGAGGACAGCATCGTCTAAGAGGCTTTCTGAATGCCTTGAAATATACTCAGCATATTCTAAATGGCTTTAATTCTACAGTACTTTTAATATAACCCTTTAAACATAAGGGAACACAAAGGGAAGGTTAATTGGAATGGCTAATTAAACATAGTGAAGTTAAAGAACTGGAACACTGGGATTTTGTTTTGATATTTAGCAACATCTCATAACCCTAAGGACATTGATTTAGCCTAAGGTCTGGTATCTTTATAAATTGCAACATAGCCTGGAGATCCAAAGAAGAGACAAAAGGGTTGAGTGCTTGTAACAACAGATTCCCAAAGGAGCCCTAGTAACAATTATAACCAACATGATTATTTGCATTACTTAGAAAGTAAATCCATCTCTCAGGTTTTAGTCATTTTGTACTGATCAACTAGGAGATGAAAATAGTGAGTGAAAATCTGCAACAAAAGCACACCCAACCCCGGGATCTGGAGGACAGGAATTCATGTCTCATGAATCTCTCTTGTGAATCTGCAGCCACAATATACATTTTCCCTGGATAATCCTGGAACAATTCAAACCATTTCCCAAATCTGTCAATGAATGATAACAAAATAGTGCTTTTCTGTACTTTTCTAGTCTTTTCCACCAGTCTTAGAATAACTTATAGCTAAGAAAACAAATAAAAATACCCAAAGTATAGCTGGCAGAAGGAAATACAAAAGAGGTGATTTGATGTCCAAACCTGCTCCTCACTACTGAAAAGTACCTGTTCCTTGTGCTCTGCTGTGCTGATATGCCAGAGGCAAATCCCATAGAGCAGAAACTGCCTAACAGCACTGAAATGAGAAAGCATGGAGCAACAGCAGTAAGATCCTAAATCTTATGGTTTTTTCTGGCTTTGGGACCGGGATCTCCTCTGCACACTGCGTGCCAGAGGAACAGGTTCAGGTGTGACAGAAACCTGCATGGCTGGTGTCAGAGGCTCATGGAATATGAAGGGATGGAAGGGACCTCAAGGATGCTTGAGTCCCAGCCCTGCCCTGCCGTGGGCAGGCACACCTCCCACCAGACCAGGCTGCCAAACCTTACTACACAAAATAAACCTGTGCCTTAACAAAGGTATCCACATGGCCTTTGAGACACAGACACAGGCTGCTAAATACTGAGAACAAGCAGTGGAGTTGCTTGGGGGGTTGGTGGTGGTTTGTTTGATTTTGGTTTGGGGTTTTTTTGCCTAGGGTTGTCTTCCCCACAGTTATCAGAGGGACATGAAGAGCTGGATGTTTCCTCTAGGCATTTTCCTCCTTTAGCTCAGGGAGAAGCTCCCACAGCAGTGCACATTTGGCTCAGGGTTGTTTACCTTCCCCATTTCTGACATCACCATTCAGCTGCTGCGGTGCAGGGATTACAAGGACTGCTGGAAAACATGATGTCTCAGCCTTAGCCAAGGTGCCAAGGGAATTGAGAGCACTCCTAAGGATTAAAGCAAGATCCCAGCTGTACTTACATCACCTGAGCACTCAGCATGAGGAGGAGTCACTGTCTATGTTACTATTAGTCACATGGCTGATGCAAAAGTGCATAATCTTTTTAGGAATGCTGACTTCTATTCATTTAAGGATACCATGATCAAATTACTAGAATATTAATGGCATAGATGCATAGAAGATTAATGAACTATATGAATATGTTGCTTTAGCTTAGTAGCTGGACTGAAGGAAAGCAAGCAGAAATACAGTGTGCATTTATAAAACCTCCAGTAACCAAGCCCCAAGCAATTACCTGCCACATGCTACATCCATAGCCTAAAACCAAGATATATATATTTTGCCCAGACTCAGGAATGATGACTAGGTTACAGTTAACAGTTTGAACATGACAAAAAGGTTTAAAGAAAGGAGCTTGTTTCCAAACTAGCAAGGCAAGTGGTGGGGAAGGGCATGTTTAAGCATATTTTATGATGATGAGAAACCTTAAAGCCAACATGCTCCTGCCAAGTTCCTGTTATGATTGTCTCTTATAAACAGCAGCTCTGTGGTGCCATTTCACCACACCAGGGACTGAGCACCTGGCTGGCAAGCAGAGCCAGGGACTCCTCCTTGCCCATCAGCATTGCCACGTTCACCCAGTGATGACCTTTTGCTCCTCACTCTGTGTGGATTTGGGGTGCTCCTGGAATTACACTTGTAATCCTGCTGTCTTTCCAAAGGCCTTCAGCTTCAGGCAGAAGTAGCCCAAGAGCAGGTGGGCAAACACAGGCCCCAGTTGCAGGTTAAGTACTTGCCTCAGATGTCCTTACACCTCAGGGACTGCAGATGCCAGATTATGGCCATACACTTGTTTTTATCGTGTGAATGCTGGCACTGGACCCTCCCAGCTGCCCCCGAGCCAGCACACACCTTCCCCTCCCTCCCCTGTCCCTGTGTGGCACTGCTGCTCATGGACAACACAAGGAAATCCACATGAGGTGTGGGGAACTTGGAGAATACTTGCATTTGGGTCATATCTGTGAGGCTTGGCACCATCTCTCCAAAGACTACCTACCTTTAGATACATAATTCCGATTTCATAAATATAGAGGCGACATTAAATGACTGTGTAAAGCTCTGATCCAGCTCTGAAACAATTTGCAGCAAAAGGTGCCCAGGCACCAGATAAATCTACAAATCCACTGCTTTCATTAATATCTACAGAATGCTTGAGAGCAGAAAAGGCCTTTATGCACTATATGAAATATTTAACTGGAAACATATTGCCAATAATCAAATATTATGCTCAGAGAAACTTAAATGCAGCCTAAAGATTTGGAACTTACTGCTGAGATAGCAAATAGTTTGTTCTTTATTTCCAAAGGTCTTGCAAAGTTTTGCCGTTGCTTTGCAAAAATATCTGAGAGAAATGTGAATTCTCCCTGAAAAATCCAGCAGTAAAGGACCACTTCCCAGATGTCTTTGTTGCTCATTTAGAAAAATAGAAAATAGTTTCACAATGATTGCTTTCACTTTAATTCCCCCCACCCCCAATTTAATCATGAGGAGATTCTGCTCCTAAAAGGGTGGTGTAAGCTCAAAACTACTCTGCTGACTTCACAGAGGCATAAATGAGAACAGAACAGAGACAATTGCTTTTAAATGGATTAATCAGAGCAAGTTAAATAAATAGCAGAAAATTCTGTCCCCATTTTATATTCAGGTCAGAATTTGGGGATTTGTTCTCCTCGTTTGCCAGTGTTTCAGGACTAGGAAATAATATCTGAGAATTCTTTTTTCTTTCTTGACAAAGAGCGCTAGTCAAAAATTGGGAACCAGATGGCTGCTTATATATTTCTTTTTTTTTTTTTATTTACTGCAATACTAAAGCCACCATAAAAAAGCAAAGTTGAACAGACAGAGCTAATAATATAATCATTCAAAACACCTGCAAACAGTGCAGATGGGCAATTTCTGTCTGCAAAATCATCAGTGAAAGACCGCCTTCCCATATGGGCAAATCTAGCTGCCTTAGAGCTTCCTAAGCTCTGTCCCTTACCTTAAGAAAACCTGCATTGAGCATATGCAGTCTTTTTATAGCAGAGCAGAAGTGTCTGTATCTGCCTGTTTATTTTAGTTAAATATAAGTTACAGCACTTATAGTCCTCTATCAGTGTATTCCATTTGCCCATTGACTGTCCCAAAAGGGCAGAAACCCTGAAGTAGTAAAGCAAACAGCTTTTATTCAGGCACAACGTTTACAACTGTTAATGTTTATTAATGAACCCCAAA
The DNA here is from genome assembly GCA_013400855.1 of Buphagus erythrorhynchus. NCBI lineage: Eukaryota > Metazoa > Chordata > Aves > Passeriformes > Sturnidae > Buphagus > Buphagus erythrorhynchus. The sequence goes on from VZTT01003530.1 coordinate 13,067, forward strand.
TATACAAGTTTTACTCCTTCCTGCAAACAGTTGCAGTACCAAGGTTGATGTTGCTGGGGTGTGTGAGCACATATGTCTATGTTATGTGTGGGTATGTGTTTAATATTGGGTTATGAAATTATTTCCACCCTTATTAAAAAATAACCCCCTCTTCTGGGATCCTTTCAGCATGTCATCTCCAGAGCCAGCATAGGCTGGGAGATGGGAAGGGATGAGACCTGGGGAGTTCTGGGGCTGGTGTTGCCATAGTTCCCCAAGAGGATGGGCTGATCTGTGCTTTTCACAATCTTCCTCACTGCCCAGCTCCTCCTCACCAGTTCGAGCCTGGCTGGTGGGAGCTCCCCAGTCTAATGGGAACCCAAACTCTTGTGGAATGATCTGCAAACAGCCCCTGTGGCCCTGAGCTCCTCATGTCACCCTGGCACATTCACTGAGTGAAACACTCATTGCTGATGTAAGCATCACTAAAAAAACTTACCATCTAAATATCAGTGTTTTACATTAAAATCTTACCAATAAATTTGATTCTCCTTCAGGATACATGATGTTGAAAAAAAAAGTGCAAATAAACACTGAAAATGAAAGTAGAGCAAAGCCAGGATGTTCCAAGCCAAGGAAATCATCTGCAATACTACTTTATTCAATGAATTCACTCTCTGTTGTGTCTTTGCTCTTACAACGCATAAAGAAACCACAGACCTAACACTTTTTTTTTTAAATACTAGCTGTAGACAAAAATAGACAGCTTAACTACATTTTTACTCTGCTGTTCTTGTTAGGTGTGGGCACCCACACAAACTGCTAAATAAAAAATGTTTCTTGTTCCCAGATATATAAATTCACTTTGAAATTCCCTGTTGCTCCTTACAAAATTTGGTTTTAATGTACTTATGCTGCCCAGCGTGATCTCAAAAGCAAGTCCAGCTGAAGCACAAATGGTCAGGAAATCGCTACACGATTTTTGTGGTTATGGTGGGTTTTTTTACCTCTTCAAAACCCACCTTAAAATGACTGCACTGGTGAGTGTCCACAGCTAGGACATCATGGAAGGGGGGACTGCAGCTCTCACTGGGGCAGTGACCTTCTCCAGGCATTTTCTGCATTCAGGGTCCATGCATGAGGTCTCTCTGGAAGGAGCTCATTGCTGTGACAGGGCCTTAAATTTCATTTTCTTCAAATATGTGCACAACTTTGAAATTTGCTTTGTATAAATACTTCTTGGCAGTGAAATGCAACTTCTCAAATAGCCAGTGAAAGAACGCAAAAGGAGCAGAAACCAGGCCACAAGGAAAGCAAACATTCACAGAAAATATTGTACATTATGTACCTAGTTCTGGTGAACATCATCATTAGGCCATTTCACTGGGATGCACAGCATTAGCAGCTCATGTTGGTGTTTTAGCAAAACTATTAAAAAGGGAATATGTCATAGGAAGGAAAGCAGAGGGGAACCCAGGTAAAGAGAGACCTCATTTCTGCATTATATATGAATATAATCCTCCAGAAAAGCCAGGTCTGCTCTCCTAGCAAGAGCTTGGGAGACTACAGCTTTTACAATGCCAGCTCATGTAGGAGGAAAAAGAAAGATGTAAAGCCTTTGCCAAGGCTTCCTGTAGTGCAGTAGCTCCGTTATTATTATTAAGTATCTTCCTTTCAAAGTTTCCTGGATTTCCTAAATGTAACAATAATTTTAATAATTACAAACCCGAGAATACTACTTCTATGGCCAACTGTGTTCCCTGTTTTCCTCCAAGCTAAAGCTCTGCTTTCATGTAATACATAAAAGAGCAATATTGCTCTGATGAACTAAGACACATGAAATATCTAATTAACATTAAAATATTGTCTCTTGTCATTAGCTTCATTTGCACTTTAAGTGTCAGTTCTTGAGAGAGAGGTTCAGAAGCAATGACCTGGCCCTTGAATGAAAAAAAAAAACAAAAAAAAAAAGAGCAAGGAAGCAAGGCAGAAAAGAGAAATAAATGTAGTGTAGGATACCACGTTCAATACACACATAGAGCTGCTTTTTCCTGAGAACTCAGGCTCAAAGCAGGGTTCTCCATAAATAAGAAAAACTCTTTTCTCTCTTCTTTTTGTTTTCCCACTGGTGAACCTCCTACAGAGGAATGACTTCTGGCCATGAGAGGGGCAGGGGCTGATGGGTGACACCCATCTTGTCCTGTTCCCTGTGCACCCACTTGCCCAGAATCAGCTGATGTGGCTCAGCCAGCCTGGCCAGGGCTTTTCTGCTCTGGCTGAGAGCTGGTCCTGAGACCTGCACTCACCTGAAAGTGCCTTGGCCAGGCCACTGGCTGGGTGGCACCTTTGAGGGGAAGACATCCCAGGAATCTGCCCTTGGGTCACAAAAACTAAACCCTCCCACTGGAAAATAAGCCAGCTTGACATCTCAAATTAATTTATTCAAACAGATAACCTTTTGTGATCGTCCTGATGGGAGCAGGAAGGCAAAGGAAGATTATTACTTTCCTTTCAAACTGACCAGTTTGTTAATCAGGTTTTGGTTATTTATGTTGCTAGAAGGTTTGTGCCAAATGAGAACTGTGTTTATTTGTTTATTTATTTATTTGCTTGTTTGTGTGTTTGTTTTGTACCTGGCACTGAAACATGACAGATCCCTTCACAGTGTACCTTAATCCCAACATCAGGGCACAAAACAGCATGGAGGTGGACGTGGACAGTTTCCAGCCTGGAAACTCGAGGTCAGGGGGAGCTGCACAGTCAGGGCTGGATTTTTTGGCTCTCCTGGACTGTGGGAAGTTTGTCTCATTAGAGGAGAGAGCTTAGCTGAGACACTTGGAGCAGACGCTCGCCTCCAGCCGCCAGCAATTAACGTGTGCTCAGACAGGGGTGTTTATCTCTGCTCCATGTCTGCTAACAACTTTTTAAATTAAAATCTCGGGGTCTTAAGCAAGCAGAGAATTTTTACTGTGAAACAAAGGACGAATATAATTTCTACAATACAGCACCAATGCCATAAGCAAAATAAACTTTCCTTCCGTGATCCCCTTAGAAAGACCCATTGATTCATTTGGAGTGTGATTACTTTTTTCTTTGTTCTCAGGTTGGTTAGTGCAATCTAATAATAGCTCTACAAATTACTCCTATTTTTGGTCTTCCCTCTTCTTGGGAAGGCAGGAGTTCTGAGATAAAACACTGTCCTGTCCCCATTTCCTTGACCAGGAGAGTTCCCATCTGCTGGGGCCAGGGTGAGCTGCCTTTAGGGGTGTGCAGCCCCCTGCACCACCAGGGACTGCCACCCTTTCCTTCCAGAGCTGCAGGACAGTGGTCCCTGCTGCTGCCCAGGCAAGGGTGAGCAGGAGAAAATCCACACGTGTTTCACTGGAAACACTCTTCTTCCATAATTTCTAATTTCTGTGTGCTCTCTCTCGTGCCTGGACACCAGGATTAAATGCCAAAACATGTAAAACTAATTGTCCCCAGGTAATGCCCTTAGTCAGCACACCTCGTGTTGCGTCCCTGTTATTCCTTGCCATTTGTAGGTCAGGATCTAATGGATGAGCTTTACAGGCCTGCATATTTCTTTTTGGAGTTCATTAAAGCCTGAAGCAATTGCACCTTAACATTTCCATGCAATTGCAAATTTGACCTCTGGCAAGGGGCCTGGCGAATCGATTCATTTCCAAACCAGTCGTGATTTGTTGGCACTGAAAAGTTTGGGTGGGGGGAGCGCCCACCTCCGAGGGAGCTGCAGGAGAAGCTCCAGAGCAGGGCTCTGCCTGAGCCACAGGACAAGTGGAAACTGGGAGACAGCTCGTTGGAAACAGTTAATTATTTGAGAGACATCAAGTTTTTCACGTGTTAAAAATTGATGGCAAAACAACCGAACGCACCCTATGTTTGGTTAACACCTAAAATTTGACTTTGACCCTCTGGTGCCAAAGCAAAGAAATTCACAGTTAAAGCTTCGTGTCTGGGCAATACTCTATGTCTAACTCACACTGTTTTTACAAAAGGTCTGTGCACAATTTTAAGTGCCATATGTCCAGGGTAAGGAAGAAAAACAACAACAGAAATACAAATATCTACTTCTATTTTTTTTTTTAAATAATACAGGGATTAAAATCTTGTAGAACATAATCTAGCGTAATGACTGTGTCTGATTATAGGTTTTCATTTTCCCTGGAGGTTCAGTTAATACTCTTTTAAATTATTATAACATGAGTTAAAAATTGTTGAGCTTTGTTTCCTCTTTTTCTTTTTTTCTTTTCTTTTTAATCCACTGAAATATACTAAGTTTGTGGAACAGAGACTCCTAAATCAATGCTGAGGGTACATCTAAGGTGCAAGTGACATATTTAAGGGATTTCCTTGGTTATAAATAACTAAAATTAGGTATTTTTACATTTTTGAACTGAAAAGTTCACTTGCCTTGATGTCCTGATTGCAAGTGTCTGTAAGTGCAAACACGTAAACTGAACAGGAAATTGCATTTATTTTTGGGTATACCATGAAAATCTGCCTCAACCACAGAGCAGAACCAGACTGGGAACAATTAAAAGAGTAGGTCATGAGTTTGGAAAGACTCTTGATCTTAAAAATCTTTTTTATCACTGCTCTAAATATGTGAAGATTCAGCTTTCACCTGCAGGCATCTGCTTTATTTTGGCATGATGGACTAAAGGTGTCTTTATTACAAGATGACATTCTGTGAGTAGGTGCTTACA
>VZTT01003531.1:4962-18777 GCA_013400855.1 Buphagus erythrorhynchus
ATACTGCTAGAAAAATGGTTAATTAATTCACTTATCAATATTATTTTTTAAAACATCAGGTTTTATGAGGAAAATTTGAAATGGGAAATTTTTCAAGAATAGAGTTTGTGTTGTACCATTCTTGTCTTTTAACCTACATTACTTATGTCACTAGCACCATAATTCAATGAATTAGTATTGTTACCCTTGAAATAAAAAGGTGCACATTTGTTTGGAGTTTCTTTAAGAAACATTCTATTGTTAAATTGTTATTTTTGCACAATTAGCAACTACATTGAGATTTACCTTCATTTGTTAGTTCAGAATGCAATCCATGCATTTACATCAAAGGAAATATTATTGATGTACTGCCAGAAATAGAAAGGATTTTCACTGCAAACTTACTTTTGCATTTACTTCATTTCTCAATAGATATTCAAACATTCTAAGGTGACAATAGCTGATATCTTAGCTGATAATAGCTGATAGTCTCTTTAATTTTCTGTCTTAGTCCTACAACGACAGTCAGAAAGTTGTAAAAAAACTGGTCTTAAAAGTCACTGAACAGAAAATTAAGATGGAAGAAAATTATGATTCTAAGGCACATCTAAGTATCCTAATTAGCTTCCGCTGGAGTACCTCACATTCATGCTATAATGGTACATAGGAACATGAATTGATTCCAGAGGGAAGTCTGGTACAGTCAATCAGTCTCTCCACTCATGAGGAGACAACTGCCCTGNTCATATTCCTTCAGCTATAAAGCCCTTTTGGATGCATGTCCTTATCTCACAATGAAATCTTTAAAAGCCTTCTTCCCTGGCGAGACATACATAGAATATGGATTTCCTTTTGCACTGCAAACTCTGCCTAGAAAAGCAGTACAGACATCTCTAACTTTGGCACTATTGGGATGGAAGATAACAGAGAAAAAGGACATCAGTGATGAGAAAACACAACCAGAAATGCATGCTGCCTCAAAAAACCTCAGCAGCCTCTATGTGTTTGGAAACGTAGTGTCTATCAACTGTCACTTCCAGGGAGAAGGTAACTAAAAATAGCAACAACTAAACATGTCTGGAATTAAATTCAGAAAATGGACAATACAAATAAAGTTGGCCTATTCTGAAAAAAATAAACATATTTAAAAACTGTGATAGTTGCTGTTCCATTGTGTGGAGAACAAAGTGAACATTTCTCTTATTTTTCAAAGCATGCAGAGCAGCTTATTTATACGAAATCAGCCTGCCTTGCAATATAGAACCAAACCAAAGTATGTTAGTAGAAAGGCAGAAGAAAATGAAACAAAGGCAAAAGCAAAGCATCCCATCCTGGCACATCCTCCGGGTATTGTGTTTGGCAGATGTGAGATGCAGCTTGGCACAAAGCTCACAAAAGTCTCTAAATGCTCTGCCATTCAACCCCAGCTATCTGGGACCATGTGTTTAAGTTCATGACCTAAAAGCAGCTCAGAATGTTCAACAGATAACAGAATCCAACCCTAGAAGAACTAAACTGCCAGTGGGGAGGAGAACCACTCATAGCGCTGCTCCAGAGGAGGCTACACAATATGATTTTGCACAGAAGTTGTTTAATTCAAATGTCAATAAGCAGTTGCTTGGTGCTGGCTGTAGAGGCCCTATCATTTGTTGATAGTGTTGGGAAGTATATGGAAATGGAGATCTGAAGAGTCCAAGGAACATGTGCCACATGCAAGAGTTTTAGTATCATAAAAAATATGAATGGAAACCTACATGACAGAATGTAGTGGCATAAAAAAAACATTTAAACATCACATTAAAAGGTAGGTAACAAAGGGAAATAAAGCAAGGACATTGTTCAGTGAAAGACCAATAATCTTTCCCAGCTTTATTTTTAAAAACTATTCCAAATATTTCAATTATATAAAAGTATTTGCAACAGACCTTACATTCATGAACCAGCTGTTTAACAGAGAAAGTGCACAACACTCTCCCTGTGAATGTTGTCTTAGATATATTAACACATGTTCATCACGGCTTCCATACTGTAGTTCAGTGGTTTTATGTAATATCCTTTAAAAAGTTCTAGAAAGGTTTTTTCATTACTGGTTTTAAGGGCGGAAGGGGGCTGTTTGTTATTTTCATTTAGGCTTGATCTGCACACTGTCAAAGGCATGGGACGAAAAGGTGCTATATTGCCATTTCAGCATTTCATTAACTTATCACATGTATTTGGGTTCATTTACCATTAAGCCTTTCATGAAATTTTTGAGTACAAGTCAGACTGTTCTAGATCAAGAACTTTAATTCATGTTTCCATGTTTAAAACTTAGAGTTTTGTTTTGATTAGGTCTCTGCTGGCTTCTGTTAAACTGCCATGTTTCTAAGCAGTCAAAAATTTTTGCATTCAAAACTTGTTATTAAGGAGTAAACAGTTAAAAACTTATGACGTACTCAGATAATACTGAATTCCCCTCCCTTCCAGTGCCAAATTACTATTCCAGTTACTGGCACTTCTCATCATGCATGACAACAATAAACTCAGGCTGAATGAAATTGTTATTTCATTGTGACAGGAGAGAGGAGAGGTGTGCTCTATGCATATGTGTACAGCAGACTGTGGAGATCAAACAGGAAAACATTTGAGACATGCAGTCTGTATGTTCCCTTTGCTGACATAAATATTCTCCTGAATGTGCTGTAGATTCTTCTTTAAAAACAAATTTGGTAAATATAGCTGTAAAAATTGACGTATGTTTTTACCAGAAGCAATGTAAGGTATATTATCTTAATAATGCTCTTTTTTCTTCAAGATAGGAACTACAGAAATAAACGCAAACATACAGACACCTCCCCATACACACGCCAAATCAAAACAGCTACAAAATAAATGTTCAATGCAGTAGGACTGAGAAAACATACTGGCTAGTTAGAGTGAAACATGATATTGCATAGCTGCATCTCATTCCAAAATAAACATAGAATTGAAATAGAAAACAAAATAAGAATTTTTTAATATAGCATCTTAAGAGTAAGACACTATGGGAAAGTACTCATAAACAAGTTGCATTCAAAACTAAATTAAGAAGATAGTTTCTAAAAATTCACTGTGTTTTGTCAGTCTCTGGTACCAGTTCATATACAGTTGATTACAAGAGAAAACTGTGAGTTCAGTAGAAACTTGATCTGACTGCTTAGGCTGAATACAAGACAAGCAGAGCAAAAACTATGTCCACTTACACCCAGTTCCAGAGTGACTGAGAGGCCATTCTAAGCGGTGCTGGCTGTAAAGGAGTCTAGTTTCTACTGTGGTTCTACATCTCTTCATTTGAGTCTGGCAATAGTTTGACTAAATTGTCCAGCAGAGTGGGTAGATGTGGAATGCTTGTTTTTGATACCAAAACCAATATTACTGCTGTGCATTTCACTTTAAAGCAAGATGACAAGCTCCAGTGTAATCAGCTCCTCATGCATTAACCCTCATGAAATGCAGCATCTGGAATCCACCAGACTTGGCTCCCAAGTTTCTAGGAGACCATCACCCTCTGCTGCCCCCCTGGCTCTGGGAAGAGGGGATAGTAGTGGGGAGAGAGAAGCTGGCATTGCTCCAGCAGATGAGCCTTTGAAAGACCCTTGTGCTACAGCTGGGAGTGCAGTCTTGTCTCCATGAGGCCCAAAAGGGGAGTCCTCATTGTCCTGTGCACCTCCAGAAAACAGGAAGAGGCCTCTTTTGTAGTATCTAAAGGGTCTTTCGTCCTCTTGCTTTAAAGTGAAATGCACAGCAGTAATATTGGTTTTGGTATCAAAAACAAGCATTCCACATCTACCCACTCTGCTGGACAATTTAGTCAAACAGTATTGCCAGATTCAAATTAAGAGATGTAGAATCATAGTGGAAAGTGGACTCCTTTAAAGCCAGCACTGCTTAGAATGATTATAAGAGCAATATGAGGCAGAGCGGAACTTTGATTCATTGAGCTAGAAAAGCTAACTATGATTTTTCTGGAAAATAATTTTGTAAGTCCCTTAGCATCTGTGTTCCAAGCAAGTTCCAATTGAAAAGGAATGTCTCTACTTAGACTGCCTAGGGTTAGGACTGCCTCTTTGAGTATCATTTGGAATATTTAAAAGTAGACCCTTTAGGCAGTTTTACCAACTAGTATATCCAAGCTGCCCTTATGGACTGTGATTCAGCTCGTGTTCATACTTAAATTGTCTTTATTCCAAAAAATATTATACCAAAAACTCTGTGTAGCAGTGTGTCTTAAGCTCCAATGATAGACCTGAAAGCATACAGTATTCATACTCCTGACCTGCAACAGACTAACACACTACCAGACCAGTTAGAAGACAATTAGTCCAATTTCACATTTCCTAGCAGCCGAAAAATTTCATGTTATTTTAGTCACAGTGGATGGATGCCAAGTTCACTGGAAACAACCCTGCTGATTTACCCAGTCCATTTTAATACTTTAGAAATACTGTTGAAACATGGCTGTCCTAATTACACAGGGATCAGTGCACAGTGTCCCTCTCACCCAGGATTCTCCCAGAAGGGCTGCAATCACCTGCATTCCCCTTAATTTCACCATGCAATTCCAACTAATTTCATCCTAGTACAGTGCTGTCAGACAACTCCCATGTCTCTGCGGTTTTAATCGATTAGCTCAATGTCTCTATAATGCATCACCAGCTGCCAGGCACAGAACTGGACGCTTTGCAAGCATTTCAACTAAAAGACAGTTTAATTACTACAGCAGCATCTCAGAGGCATAGGCATAAGGACTTGCAAAGAAATTATTAAAATATTTGGTGTCAACAAACTACTTCATAACTGAGTGAACAATGACAATCAAAAGGTAGAAAATAAGGAGAAAGTCACATTTTAAATAGTCTATTTTAATGGACTCTAATGTATTCAGGCAAATGGACTACCCTAAGTATTACTTTTTACACAATGCAATTGTGCTTTACAATAATTGTTTTGCTGCAATACAGACATGTAAAAATTGACACTGCTGTCAGTAAATTACAAGAAAGATACCTTCAATTAGAAAATAGTTGAAGTAAGCAAATTAGACAATAAATAGACTGCCTTAAATTAATTAATTACTGAACCAGACTGTAAACTTTGGTTCATTCCTTGAACCACTTCTGTGCATTGCTGATCACATGAGTGCAATAACAGGGTTTTGTGGCTCTCTGTCTGAAGTAAACAAATGCATGGGGAAAATCAGACATTTAAATAGCAGTGCTGCTAACAGAATCAAGAGTGATGTTGCTATTCAGTCAATGAGACAAATGACAACAGGAATGTAGGGCTAATCCTTTCCTCCCCTTCTGTGCAAGGCTAAAGGATACTCAAAAAGGACCTAGGAAAACCTTATATCCGTTGCACAGGCAGAGACGAGGAAGCCAAACTATACAACAGTCAGATCCAGCAGCTCTCTCACAAAACACACAGATTTCACCAAGACTCAAAGTTTGACTACAAACCATAATAGTATAATTGTATTTAAAACCCCTTCCAGCTGACATAAATGGTCACTCATTTGCTCAAAGCTCTGCTTCAACATAAGGCTTACAGTAACCTCAGCCTGGCTGTATCCTAAAACTGGCTATTGATGGGTTGGCAGGTGCTGGGAAAAAGTTCAAGGTCACATGCTCCACTCTAGTGGGAGATGTCTATATTTGATCTTGGTGACCTCTTCCAGTAGTCTGAAAGGATGGCATTGACAGAAGCTGCATAAAGACTTGCCCATTCTTTTTTACTACAAGGAAGGTCACTATGATTTTTCACCTTTGTGAAGGGAAGAAAAGAAAAGGATGGAGAAAAGAAAACTTACTGCACTTAAAGTTCTCAGAACCTCAGGGCAGCACTAAAATGATAACAATATAAAGCATTTGGGCCTTGCATAGTGCCAATGCAGTACATGGAAGCATGTGAGACTAGATGTCATCACATTTCTTAGCTGGTTTATTTGCATAATTTAAAACATGCTGTTTCATTTGATAATGTTCTTGGTGGATCCTCTGATTTTTCTTGGTGTTATAAAACAATTCTGAGTCACGGGAACATAAAAAACCTGGGGTCCTCTCTTTTAAAAGCAGAAAAATATATTAAACACTTCCACTGCCTAACTTCCATACTTGCTTTGCAGCATACTGTCTCATGAGTTCCTGCAGAACTTCAGAAATCCCTTTTCTATCTCTTAGTGTTCTGCATCCTTTGGCATTCTGTGCTGAAGTGAAATGCACAGACACCTCAGTTTTCACATCTCTTCTGCAAATATGAGTTCACAAGCCTGTTCAGTAACTAAAGCATTCATTCATTAATCAGCACAGCACAAGGCACAGTTACAAAGTAAATTGTAAGTTAAAAAATATTTTTTAATTCATATGAGTATAATCAGTTTAGTCATGAGTATAATCAATTTAGATTTAACATATTAACCATCTTTAGGACTTTCTTCTAATCAGGACAAGACATAAGCCTTCCCTCACATTTAGAATAAGTATATTTCAGTTTGTTTTTTTTTTTTAAGTTAGCAATTAGTACACGGAGTACAATACTATCTTCCGTCTTTAAGGCATTTAAAGGAATGTACATAGTCATGACTCCAATCTGTTTACAGTATATATTTTAAAAGTAAAGTCCAATAAATAATTTCTCCAATGAAGCGTTCCTTTCTTTATACAGCAGATAATAAAGCTAGGGTGCACAGAAGATACTGCAGTTCAGTTAGAAAGGGATGAGCAACATGCAGAAACTAGTGTAAAATACCTTGAAAGAGCCCCATAATGTATTGGGATTGTGTGGCCAGGTTTTTGCAGCAGGGGAAACTACAGGAGTGACTTCTGTGAGAAGCCCCTAGAAACTTTCCCTGAGCCTGATGAAGCCAATGCCAAGCAGCCCCAAGGCAGACCTGCCAGTCGCCAAGGCCGAGCCCTTCAGCGACAGCGTTAGCACCTCTGGGATTACGGCGTTAACAAGGGGAGAGCAGAAGCAAATTGCAGCCAGAGAAGAGGAGAGAGAACACATGAGAGAAATAACTGCACACACCAAGGTCAGTGAAGAAGGAGGGGCAGGAGGTGGGATTCCCCTGCAGACTGTGGTGCAGACCATGGGGAGACAGAATGTGCCCCTGCAGCCCATGGGGGTTCATGATGGAACAGAGATCCACCTGCAGTCCCTGGAGGAACGCATGCCAGAGCAGTTGGATGTACCCAAAGGAGACTGTGACCCCATGGAAAGCCCATGCTGGACCAGGCCCTGGGTAGGAGCAGCAGTGCCATGGAGAGAGGAGCCAATGCTGAAGCAGGTTTCCTGGGGGCCCGTGCTCTAGCAGCCTGTACCTAGAGGGCTGAACCACGGGGAAAGGACCCACACTGGGGCAGTTTGTGAAGAACTGCACCAGATGGGAGCAGCCTGCCATAGAAGTTCATAGAAGACTGTCTCCCATGAGAGGGACCCAACAATGGAGCAAGGAAAGAATATGAGGAGTCCTCCCCTTGAGGAGGAAGGAGTGGCAGAGACAACATTTGATAAACTGAATGAAGCTCTCCAATCCCCATCGCCCTGCTTCAGTCTGGGTGAGAATGTAAAGAACTGGGAAGTAAAGTCCTGCAAGGAGGAAGAGGATTGGAAGGTGTTTTTAAAATTTGGTTTTATTTCTCATTTTCCTAATCTGATTTAATAGGTAATTAATTAATTATTTCCCAAGCTGAGCCTGTTTTGCCTGTGACAGTAATTGGTGAGTGATCTTTCCCTGTCCTTATCTTGATTCATGACCCTTTCCTTATGATTTGTCTCCCCATGTCCAGCTGAGGAGAGGAATTGGCAGAGTGGCTTTGGTGGGCACCTGGTATCCAGCCAAGATCAAACCATCACACATTGTAACACTACATTAAAAAAAAAAAAAGAAAGAAAATAAAATTGTCTTAAACTCACACTTCCTTTGGCTCCTATTCTTCATCAGTACATTACTGGTCAGGTCTCTAACAAATGGATAATTTACATTTTTTGGTATTGCCATACCAACTGCAAGGGCAAGTGCGTCAGCACAGGGGCATGGGTTGGTTTGTTCATTCACTTGTTTAAAATCATTTATTGAGAAATAAAAGTGATCACATTTATTTCAAACACAGTGATGCAGGGCAGGAGGAGTTATGAAAGACATATTATCTTACCAATAGACCCCTACTAATATACAACTATTATTTAATCTGTTTTTAGGTGAAGGGTTAATGTGACTCTTGCTACATTGACTTATCTGCTTAAAAAGAGGTATCTAATTTCCTTGTCTATTATGGGAAGCACCAGAGGAGGCTTGGGGTTTGGTGTTTCAGAGAGCTTTTTTCAGGGTAATGTGATACATAGAAAAGAGCATATCCTTGTTATTTTCTTATGTTGCTTTGTAATGAGTTGAGAACTGCTTCTTATTCATAATGTCTACAAACAAATTTAGCCACTTCACCCTGGAGAATTATCCATTGGATTTTCCAGTGTCTGATTAACAAGTGTCTAGGGACCATTTTTTCCCAGGGCTATCAATCTTTTGCTCTACCTTCCTCAATTTTTGACCAAGGTAAATTTAATGACAGCAGTTCTCTTGCCAGGAAGTTCTTATTTTTTGGGAGAAAAAAATCTTTTGCATACTGCAAAACGATTTAACCTTTTAGCAATTGAGGTTATGCATTCACTTGATTTTCAAAAAATCCAATGGAAGAAAATGCAAACAAACAAAAAGACACCTACCATGTAAACCTAAGCTGGAACACCTATTTCTCATGTGAAAATCTGTCCCCAGATGCTGTGACTGCATGCATGCACACTCTTTAAATATGAATTCTAGCTCAGATTCATTTAATACTGATTTGACTTCAGAAGAAGGAAAAAGTATTTAATTCATTATCACCCATCCCTGAATTAGATATATGAATGTGAAAATCTCTGTTACTAATTTTAATTGCACTATTCCCTCTCCACAGGAGACTGTTAAATAGGTTTGGTGAAATAGTAGTGAATCACATCAAAGTAGTGGGGTACATTTTATAATATATCTAAATAAGTATCCCATTTTCCCAGCATGTTGCTGTGTATTTTAAGTATTAATATTATGACTCCAGTTTAGAAGAATGTAGGTTTATTTTATTCAAATAAATTTTCCTAGTACTGTATGTTAGCACTGTTAAAAATCAGGCTAAATTCTAAGTGGCTATCAAGTAATAAAGGAGAAACATTTACTACAGAAGCCAACACGAAAATGTGTTTTCCTAGTCATAAAACACTCATGAAAGGAGCTTGCAGATGCATCATTTTGATACAATAATGGTCTTTCCCATCTAATCCCACTTTTTTCTTCCTCTTTCAGCTGCAATGTTTATTACCTGAACCTAGAATGGGTTTGCTTGTTTGCTTGTTATGGTTTGTTGCAATTCTATCAGGTTAGACACTAACATTTCTCCATAGATTTGCAGCATTATTATTTCCACATATCACCAATTCCCACCCAGGAGTGCAACACAGTGTCAGACATCAACACTACCTTTGGCATTGATTTCATAAGAATAAAAAAATCTAGATAACTGAAGAACTTGATAAATATTCAAAGAGCAAATTTTGAAGAAATAGCCATCATACTGCAAGAAGAGGTGTTTAGAAACAAGATTTTTAAAACATGCCAATATTAGGCATAAAGCCAAGTATTTCTATATCTAAAAGATGTTGAGTGCCTGAATAAAGAGAATCTCACACTATAAATAGTCTCAATAGTAGTAACTCACTAGTGTGAAGGAGAATGCAAGACAATCATAGATGACCTTGAGTGGAAAGGGACCCTGAAGATCATGTAGCTCCAAATTCGCCCCCATGAGCATGGATGCCACCCACTACACCAGACTTTCCTGGACCTCATCCAACCTGACCTTGAACATTTCCAGCCACAGAGCATCTACATCTTCTCTGGACAACCTGTTCCAGTGCCTCATCACCCTCATGGTAAAGGATTTCTTCCTTTAGAGGTTATCTAAACCTCTCCTCTTTAAGTTTAAAACTTTCCCCCTTGTTCTATCACTATCTACCCATACAAAAAGTCCCTCCCCATCTTTTTTCATGTTCCAAGTTCTGAAAGCAATGGGATCTCCCTGGAGCCTTCTCTTCTCCAGGCTGAACAACTCCAGTTCTCTCAGCCTGGAGTTGCTCAAGTCCTCTGATCATCTCTGTGTCCCTCCTCTGGACCCGCTCTAATATGTCTTCATCTTTCTTGTGCTGGGGGCCCCAGACCTAGCTGCAGTATTTGAGTTAGGGTCTCATGAGGGCAGAGTAGTGGGGGAGAATCACCTCCCTTGATGTGCTGACTGGAACAGAGGTTACAATTCTGCAAGAAGTACTATTCTTGGACCAATAACGAGAAATTTTAGATTGAGGATGGCATCAAGATTCATTATCTTGGTCTCGATTTTCAATCTTGTTGCAAAATTTCTCTTAAATAAACCATTTTGTGTGAAATACTGACATATTTGGTGTTTAAGTTGAGCAGCTAGATTGCACCTTGCTGTCTACACAAATAGAAAAACAAATTTTTCCCTAGAAAATTTTAGGCAGAGGAATAAGGTGATGCAAAATTGAGTGCTGGAGAAGAAAGAAGATATTGCCAGACAGTGCTAGAATTCCACTCTTTAATAGGTATACTGATGTTACTCCTTCACCACCACTTGCTCACTGCCTATCATGTTACTACCCATCAAAGCTATCAGTCATCAAAGCTGACAGATATTGTTTAATGTGTTGCCAATGTCTTAAACGCTATGTAACATGCTACTGTGAAAAATTTAACTTTACATAAACAATACCACAGATTCATATGGTAAATCTGAAGGGATGAAATGGTGACAAAATTTTTATTTAACAGGAATTTCTGGAACAGTCCATCAGAATATTTCATTCATTTTCATTCACTATCAATACATACTCCAGCAGCTGCTAAGAAGTAAGTAATGTAGGTTCTAGAGAAACCCCAACTCTATTAAACCCCATAACCACTATATAGAATTTCCCTCCAGAAAATCTGTTCCTCATTTAAGCAAAAATAAATGGAACAAAAACTGCAGAAAGAACAGAAAGCTATATAAGAGAGCATGCAGTAAGATGATCCCAGTAAAGGAAAAACTATGAATACATCAAGTGTTTGGCAAGCTGCTATGCAGATCTGATTTACTGCCAGCTTTCATAAACCCCAGATAATCACTGGTAGCACCTGGGTTTCCTCTTCTGGCTTCCATCCTCCATGCTGTAAGAAATAGTCTCTCTCTGCTTACCCTGGCATTATGGTGAACAGACTCCTTTGCCCAAGTGCTCAGGCAGCTGAGGGCAGGAGCTGCAGATGAATGGAGCAGGAGACTGAAGAAGGAGGATTAAGGATGGAGCCACACTGCATAGTATAGCAAAGAATGCATGTGGTGAAATATTATGAATGTATGTGGTCTAATTACCACATCTCCGAGTTTCAACCTGCCCTGGAAAATCAGCACTTATGCTGACTCAGCATTTGTTTGGTACAGACAGGTGAAGGTGTTGAACAGGAAGCTGAGAGAATGAAATGAGACTGAAGCAGAATGGAATCAGAAGAAGCAGCAAGGGCAGAAAGATATTATTTTAATGATTTGAATGAATGTATTACCTCACTTTTTTTGAAACATTACATGGATTTATGTGCAATTTGACAGCTGGCTTCCAGCAAAATATAGTGGCACAAAAATTAAATACCTGATTTTAAGTGGGGTAGCCTGTGCCAAATACCATTTGGCAATACCAAAATTTAAGTGACAGGTACCAGAAGTGAATGCATACTTCTTTAAAATTATTTGCATTCTGCTCTAGTTAGCTGTCTTAATATCATCAACATTTTAAGGCTTGCAATAATAGGTTTACATAATTTTAAGTTAAACACTACCATATTCCTGATTTAGAATGGAAGACAATACTTTAAGATAGAATTTTAACAAGAGACATGAGCTCAACTCCATGATTTAACAATAAAATGTATCCTCAGTTAAAATTGTATAAATAAGCTGGAATACATGGAAATGTAAGAGAGACTGGGAGAAAAAGAGTGTTAATTATGCTAATGGTACTCTTGTAAATGCAAAAACAGATGGCAGAATGAACAATGGATTATTTTTTTAATCGAGCAATTTCAAATAAATATCTTTGTTCAAAAGCAGTAAGCAACTATAGCATTGCTAGGAAGTACCTATGGCCTTATCAGTAACCTCACTTCTGATCTTCCTAGTGGATATTCCCAAAATAGAACTAATTTCCTGAAAAGTAGGCTGATCCAAATGCTGCTCTTAAGCAAAAAATGTGTGATGGTTGGTATTCATGACAAACTACACATGTTACTTTTAGAATATATATAATGGGTATAGGCAACTGAGAATGTACAAAACCCAAAAGTTTATGCAGGAGACAAAAAGTTCTTTGATTGCATAGGACTAACATTCAAGCCAGCATTCCACACAATTAATTAAATGACCAAATTGAACTTTAGACTTGTAGTAGAAAAATGTCTGTTTTGACCTGCTGCCACGTCATAAAAAGCTAATAAAAACTTTCATCTTCTCATATACTTTTTCACAATGATTACTCTTAATTAGCAACTTTCATCTGTTGGATATTGCACGCCATAAACTAAGGACATTTAAATAAGTTAAAGTGCACAACCTGTTTTTCCAGAAACGTTTGAGGTCGAAAAATAAGATCCTTATGTTGTAGCTATTATCCCCATTTTATTTTGATAGAAATATAAACAATTGTATTCAATTAGCATCCTTCTAGGTACTACATTTCAGACATTGCATTTAAGCAAATTTTGGCATTTTATATGCACACAAAATTATGAATGCTACCTGCATATGTAAACTGAATACAGTATGTGTTGTATACATGTATGCATAGTATGTAATGTATATAGTAGTGTTTTACATTCATATACGTGCAACAAATGCACATTAAGATACTGCTTTCATTTAAAAAAACTTCCCCAAAGTGCATACGTTCAGAGATTCATAAAAGGGCTTTATGCCCACCTAATTTTCCCACCGTATCAGGTAAGTATAATGCAGGATATTAATTGCAAATCTTGCATTGTTTACATTTATGCAGATATTGTTCTAAAAGAAGGAAAACAAAGCATCCAGATGGCACCCACACTCCTGTATTACTGGACAGCATTGTTTGATTTAGAAGTGCACTGTCCAAGCTGCCAACTAGTCTTCTACAAGTAATCATTTTGCAAGTGCAGTTCATTTTACAACTGTGAGTTCAAGCCACAACGAAGGCCAAGGGGCCATCACCTAGAATATTTACCCTCTTACAAATTAAATTAGAAACTATGTCGTTGGTGAAGAAAACTAACATGAATTTCATCAAAATGCTCTTTTTTGAATTCCACAATATTTGTAGATAATTACTCAAAGATTGACTGATACAAATCTTAAAAGAAATAATTTTAATGAAATACAGCTATCATTTTTGTCTTTAAATTAATCTTCAAAGTATTTAATCTTTAATACTTACAAAATAAATGGATTATATACCATAGCGATTTGGGGAGAGCTTATGGCACTTCTGGATTATGAGCTCTTTACTCTGTTTATGTGGCAGAAAATTAAGTGACAGAAAAAGCACCATTTGTAAGGGGAAAAATTTGTTAAATGCTTTGAAGTTAATATTTAATTGTATATTCTCTAATATAAAAATAAAGTAATATAGATTAATGATGACAAGTCTATGAGAATATTTCATTAACAACTAAATGGCACAGTTTTCTGAAGTTTTTGTTATGTTTCATAA
>VZTT01003531.1:27111-45002 GCA_013400855.1 Buphagus erythrorhynchus
AATCACAATCATGCATGAACAATTACATATTTCAAATGTAAAAATCATTCAAATAAATGTAACTGATGGATAATCCTCACGGGGTGCAAGTCAAAGTAAACAGACAGTCCACTTTAGAAAGTGTCTAGTGAATTGATTTAACAAGTTTAATGTGAGCATCAGTGTGGGGCTATTACTGATCGTAAGCTTTACTGATGTTATTTGTTCGCTTGGAAAAATACCGCTCTTTGGAATGAGCACATTAAGGCTAAAATTGCAGAGAAAACCCTATTACAACTTTATTGCTGGCAAATTGGAACCAAACCTTGTCTGTATATCAATTACTTAGAGTTACCACAGAGATAAATCCTTTTTTTTTGTATAGGCTCAATCTTGAAGACAGTGATGAGAAAACTCCTTATTATACCCTACCAACATCACTAGGTTTTCTTAGCAATTTCAAGAAATTGTCAATTAAGTTCTTTTTATTAGGTTCCAAAAGCTGTTAAGTCAAACACAAATCTATCATAAGGCTTGTAACAGCATGTTATTTAGGCACATTTCAATGTTACACTCTTTCATTATCCACCTACCCAAACCCTAATCAAAAGTTCCCATAAAGTGAAGGAGTTTTCAGTTCTCCTATCTCAGGGTTCAGATAAATTTAGAACTCTCATTTCTTGCAGCTGGTCATATGGGTAATGCCCATTTAAGTGAGAAGAAATATCATTATTTAGACCTAAATAATCAACCAACACAGTTGCTTACAAGATCATTTAAGCAGAAGGACACACTACTGTGTCATTGCACAAAATAGTTAAAGCAATAATGTTTATGAATGCTACCAAATATTAGTGCAAATGCATTGTATTTTTATGGCCCTTGCTGCCTGGTAAGGTTTCTTTTTAGACAAACAGCTACCTCTAAAAATGATAGCTGATAAGGAAAGTTCTTATTCAGATCCCAGAGCTGCAGCACTGAAATGGGCTGTAATCCCTGCTCCCTGAGTTAAGACAAATCAAAGTCTTTGTAGGAATGAACTTTCAAGTCTCCAGGAAGAGTAAAGGGCCAGGTATTTCATATAGGAACAGCACAATGAAGAAATAAACAGGTCTGCTATCAAGACAGCTACTTGTCAGATGTCCCAGCCAGAGACAGAGTACCTGAGAAAAAGTACAGGGTAAGGAAAAGAGACAATTTTGCTGAAGATCTATGTCTAGTCACTTAACTTCAATATTTCTATGTGTGCACATTTCAGAATACATGTTAAATGAGACTTACATTCTGCACCTGGTGGTGCATGATCCAGATTTATTAATAAAGGAATTGTATGGTACTCCATCAGAGTGTCCCACCTTTCAAAAGAAACTGGAAATTATTTTGCAGTCATCTAGTGGGTCCTCACAAATGATGAACAGGGCTACTTTTGTTTGAATGGGAAGAGCAATGTGCTATGAGTGTGACTGTCTTAACATTAAAAATGCTACCTAGATGTGTTAGAACTAGAGTGGCTAAAGACACCTTAAGATAAATTAACATGTTGCAAGAGAGGAAACGTAAGAAGATGTGCATGGGAAACAAAGCAGCAGAAAGATTCAAAAGTTACAACATAGTCGTTTGTGCTCAAATATTCCTTTTTTTTCTTTGCTTCAACAGCTGGCATCATGTACAGCCACCTCAATTCATTCTATAGCATCCTGACTAGTTGGTCCCAGGCTAACGACATTTGAAGAGGAAGAAGGTCAAAGTTATCATTACAGTGGCGACAACCAATCACAGTGAAAAAAAAGTTTTATTTATTACACTTAATATAAGAAACCTTTACTGTGGAATATAATTGTACTGTCACTACACACCAGAGATTTTTAATCCCCAATCATTTCAACATATTTTACACTTCATTACCTTTTCAGTTAGATATTGCAAGAAAGACTCTCTTGAGTCTACACAAAAGCCTTAAAAATTCTACTGTTTTTTACCCTCATATTTCACCTATAAGAAGCAGTGGATGATGAATTTCAGTGAAGGAAAATACACATATTCTGCGCAAGGTTGGTAAAGAATATAGAGGAAAAAAATAGTCATAATATTTTGTTAAAGTTTTAAAAAGATCTAACATTTTGTTTCTGAAGCCATAAAATCATAGTGTCTGTAAGTAAGATGTTTATAAGAACTTGGGTGTGATACTGTGGCACACAGTTTAGCATCGTCTTAACTAAACAAAATGGACTACATATCTCCCCAATAGTGCACAGTGCTCTAACAGACAAATGCAAAGTTATACTGTCTCTAGGAAGAGATTACCTCCTATGATTCTCATAAGTTCTAATAAGTGTCACTGTGAAAAGGTAAGCTATTGTGTCACTGTGGGTTTTATTCTGTAAAAATCTATCACATCATTTTTTCACATAATATAGCTTCCATGCCATATTCTGTACTGATTGAGTATAATCTAGACTTCATAACAAAAAAAATATGCTCTTGACATAATGGAAATTGTCTAGTTAATTATATAATGACATAAAACTATATTTTTGTATTCTTTTGTTTGTTTGTTGCTAAATTGGTAAAGTAGGCACTGAAGTACTAACTCTGGAAAGTACTATACACATGGAAAGAGATCTATTTTGCTCTGAGTTTTATCTTACTTGGGTGTTCCTTACAGTCTCCAACACAAATGGACCATGCAATAAATAATTTTTTTTTTAAATTAACACACCACAAGACTCTTACAGCAAGGAAACCTCTGACCTCCCTAGATTTCACTAACACGTCAACAAGTCTTAAAACATCACTGATTTTCACAAGATTTTTCAAGCACATATTATTTCTTTTTAGAAACAGCCTGTTTGCATTCTCATAAAATAAAACTACACTTCTTCAGTGTCAAAGAAGTAGAAACACAGTTTGTGACATATCAAAATAGTACACTTGAAGAAAGGCAGTGATCAACCAAAATAGTATTTGCCTTTTTTCTTTTTTTAAATTTTTTTTTCTTCTGAGTTGTGAAATTTATAAACACTGTAAAATTTAAGTAATATGGTCTAAATCATGAGTCTGTCTGAACTGATCTTTATTCCACCAAATTATTTTCTTGACAAAAAGATACATGGAAAAAAACCCTTTAAATTCTACCAGAAGGAAGAAGATAGTGCCTAGGAAATAAGGGACAGTAAAGAAAAAATTAGCAAATCTGAATCTGAAATAATTTAGAAAAAATATAAAGCAGAATCATGTGAATATAAAAAATAGTAATAAAAAATCTCCAAAATTAGATCTTGTCTACTTTTCACCATATTTTCTTCAAGGTTGGTTAAAGCAACATGCTGACATCAGGCAGATGCAACATAATACAAAAATATGTCCTTCACTCTGAAGAATCATTCAGAAACTTTATTTTTGTAATAACCAGCCACCACACTAAAAAGTATTCTGGAAAAATGCATCAGAGTTTGTCTTGCCAGACAACCTTGAGGTTTTGAGCATCAAAACAAATTAATCCTGCAGCAGAATTCTGACCTGTTGAAAATAACTTGCTATTTTCTTTGGCAATGGAAGGGCTGGCACTATTTTGACATTGAGTTTTACCACCAGTTTCACTGCACCTGGATTTTACTAGCTGACTGATCATTTACAATGGGAATTTATTTTTGAGAGGCCGCTCTGTAGGGTTTTTTGAGCTAAAGATACACTGAGAAAAATTTTGGCTATCAGAACACTCTGCATAGATATGAGATCCAGAATAAGAACAAAAGTCTACAAGCAGTTCAATTGAATAATAATTTTTAGTGAAGGTATTTCATACTTATATTGGTGTAAATATGACACAGCTAGAGGAATGTGAGCTCCCCAGCTGGAGTGTTACTAGGATTCATCAACTACAATGGAGGGCTTATCCAATGGAATCTAGTTGGCATGATATAAAACATCAATGACTAAACCATCACTACTGGTAAAATTCAGTTTACTCAACAGACTGATGATTCAGAAAGTAGCTTAAGGTGAGGAAGCTAAAAGATATTTAAGATTTTGCACTTAGCTCTCAAATTCTTTCTGCAAGGCCCTCTCTAACATGAGAGAATAAAAGTGTGAAGGAGCAATATACTCCTTGATGATAAGTGATTTGTCACGAGTAGAAATTTAAGGCAGATTTCCCCCACATTCAATTCTCAATTCTCCTTACTGTGGCAATGATGCTTTTGGCAGTAGAAAGAAACCAGATGGAGCCTTTGTTTACCTTTGGTTCACCTGGAGTTTGTTCATCTGAAAGCTAGAAATTTTCACCCACCTATCTATGAACAGAATGGGATCTAGACGAGTAGCTGGACATCCAGTTCAGCTTTGATAGGTGCATCCAGTGATGCACCTATCAAAGATTCAGAAATCTTTTTTCTGCAAAAGGCAACACTAGCTGAGGTTGACAAGAGATATTCACCTTTCTTTCCCATAGTATTTGTAACATCAGCTTTATGATCTTGAAAGCGTTGCTGGAAACCAGAGCATCTGGCACTGCAAGATGTCACACTTAGAGAGTACAGTGTTCTCACCTGACCAAGGATATAACATAAGTTGAATTCTACCATTCATTTCCACTGCTGTATCTATGTATTTTCTTCTTGTGCTTCAGGGTTTAATAAATTTTAGAATCCTAGGATTGACATAAAAATTACATCAGTAGATTACAGTAACTTGAATAACATTCTTAACATAAAAATCACCTGTCTATAATTTCCAAAAGACGAGGTTAATTTAGAAAACTTTCTCATAAATAAACATTTCTACTGAAATTTTCCTTTTAATGGCCAGACTAGCTATATGTTCTCTTTTTAGAGAAAGTAGTATCATAGGGGTGTGCAAATAATAGACTATTATATACTAGAGGGATTTGTATGTAAGAACAAAAGAATGTTTAGAGATGTACAAATTTCTAGAGGTACTGTTATTTTTGGAGCCATGGAGATGCTTCCTCTTTATGCAATTAAGGAATATACACATTTTCTGAAACTTCTTTGACAAAGAAATAAGTAGATAAGAACTCAACAAAAAGATTTGGTAGGATTTGGTTAATATATATGAACTCTAAAACTGCTTGATTAAAATAAGAAACATTAAGAGAATCTGTTTAGTAATAGAAAACTATTTATTAGTTTGTCACATCTTTTNTTCAGCCGTCCAGTGTTATAACAGCAGGTGAAAAATGGCAGCGTTTATACACTGGTAAAAGGCTTGATCATACAAAACTGGTACAAAAGACAGATTCTTAAATACGAGAGGACTGCAAAATTATTTTAGTCTTTTACAGAAAATTGTCAGATCAGAAGACAAATGCTAAGAATGGACTTATTTAAAGCCTTAAGACTATTTTCATGTTGAATCAATATGCGTGTCTAGAACCTTGTTTAAGAAAACTATTCACCATGCAAAGTTTTAAATGCACAATATCAAAGAATAATTTTTGACATTTTGATTCATACATGCTTATAAAGCTCCAAGACAACATGGTTTAATTATAAAACATATTTCTACTGCCTTAGTCATGCCAATTAAATTTGATTGGATACTTTCTTTATTCAACAAGCCCCTTTCATGTCATTTTAATTTACTGTCAAAGCAGCCTGAATATTGGAAACTAAATTATTTACTACAGCCCATAAGCCAATAATGTTCCATTTGTCTCTTACAGAGGGAGACTAGACTAACAAGATTATTAAGGACATTACTTGTTATAGCGAATGTCCTTCACTTTATTTGAGCTTCATGCTGTGCTTTCAGAGATCATACTTCAAAAGAGCTCCATTTCATTCCATCACAGAACTTCTGATATAAATTATTCTTTACTAGTTTGTAATACTCTGATCATAGAGAAAGTGGACCTGATCTCGTTGGGTAAAAACAGAAGCTTCTTTTCTAAGATAACTACAGTTTATTTGTGTTAAACACCTTTGATACGCTCCCTTGTGCCAATAACACAGACCAAGCAGAAATCAGCTAAATTTATCATACAATAATAATGTCTCAGAGATTTAACTCACAAGGGCTTTGGTTGTCTATGCAATGATTTCAAACCAAATTCTGCAATCTAATGCATGTCGTTAAAATCAATCGTGTAAGTTCTTTAAAACACTGTGTAGAGAATGCAATAAAGATAATGCAGAGCAGGCTTCAGGAAACCAGCAGATCTAGCATTTCACAAAAAGAGACTTGAAAAATACATTACAAATTGTCTAAGATATAAGCCTGTCATACAGACTGATAAATTGATAAAGGATTACAAACACAAAGAAAGACAGAAAAGATAATAAGCTGGGAAGGTAATTCTTGTCCTAATGTTAGATCTGCTCTACCTTTTTGTTATGACTGAAGTTCAGCAAGACTCTGAAATAGACTATTAACTCAAAGCAAATGAATTATCTAGTTTAAATCCATGGAACTGCTTACACAGTTCCATGACTAAACACACAAATCTTTTTCTTAATTCAGATTTGAGATTTGTTACTTGTGATACTGGAATGTCTTTTAAAAATCAAAAATGAAAAGCAGAAAGGTTTTTTAAAAACTCCCTAGAAAAAGTATTCAACTTTAGAAAAGCAGTTATCGTATGGGGGAAAAGACTCCTTCAAGAACACAGAAAGAAAGGTAGAAGATAAGGTAATTCCTCACAGATATACACAAGAAAAACACCCTGCCTTGTGCAATGCACTGCATGCTGAATTGCAGATACCAGCATTAATGAAGAAAAGACATTACTAGCCCCATTTCTTCTGCATAAAAGACTGACTATCCTGAGCTAAAAAGATAAATTTGAAATACTTGTGGAGAAAAAAACAGGAGAATAGCTTAGGATCAGTACTGTAAGTCTTGCCTACTTACTAGCACTGTGAAAACCAGGATTATGTTTGGTTTGCCATTTTTGTCCATTTCAATTGCCTTCTGCTTTTATAAAAAACTCACATAATACAATGTGAAATCTGTGAAAGAGGAAGATGATGACAAAGATACGCCTTTCTTCATATTTGTCAAAAAATGATGGAATAGCCAGAAAAATCAAATTCTTAAAAATCTGAAAGATCTTGGAAACATTCACAAAAATTAGGGACAAGTATAAAATTTTAAATTTAATCTACTAAGAATATACTTTAATCTTTTTTTCTGTATGCTTGCTAGGTTATCCACTCAGGAAACTCATTAGTTAGAAGCTTTTATATAATGTCTGCTTTTTACAAAACAAAACAAAGTTCCTGAATATGCAGAAATAAAAAGTAGGAAAAGACAACAATAATGCTTTATTGATGAAAGCACTTTCTTATGATGGAGGAGGGCATAAGGTGATAATTTAGTGTTCCAGCACAGATTTACTGGATAATGGCCAAATATTTCAAAGCAAACACAGCTGTAATGTTTATGTTAAAAACAACAGGCTAGGGTGGCAGTCAATCAGACATTCTCTATCCTCCAAGCATTGACAATAAATTGTTTCTTTCCATACAACAGAAAGATTGCTAAAGTGTAACATGACAGAAACCTTTGAGAAAATGGTGTCATCCTTATAGGAAGGATTTCTTACTTGCTTTTTCAACTGCCTCTTAAAGGCAATTCCATTCACCAGCATCACTTAATGATTTTAACAGAATGGGAAATGAAACGGAGAACTATTACTACAAATAATGCTGCTGCTGTTAATGCCCAAATCCATACGAATGGAGAGAAATTTTAATTCTTTATATCTGCAAGACCATCTTGAATATTTTACAAGCCTGTACTGGAACTGTGTATGTTATATATATAAACAGTGCATGAGAATCTGCTCTGAACAACTGAGCAGAAATTTGCCTTTAAATGGAGGGACTTTATCAAAGTGAGAATTGTGGAGTTTGATCTCACAAAATTGGATATATACTCTCTTTTTATTCTCTGTGGTAACAGGCAGCACATCTACTTCATCTGCTGTAGTACAAATGCACTGGGACATACAAAGTCAAAAATTACTCAGTGGTCCACTTGAAAAAAACCAAAAAACTCTTACTATAATGTTTACACATTGAAATGCACTTTATGACTCTGCTACACTTAAGATAAACTTTCCTAGAAGTGTTTCAATAGTGTCCTAAGGCTTCCAGTTTATTTATCAAACCTCAGAAAATTTAATAGAATATACAATCTTGAAAATCCTACAAATTACAGAAAATTATACAGAATTTATATTTTTCATGTTTAGATTCATTACCAATAGTATTAAACCTAGATGTATTTCAACAATTTGAAAGTTAAAAACACAGTCAGTGGTATATCTTGCATCAGTATATTTGACATATACTGATGCAAGAGAATCCAATGAGCATTTCTTTCAAGCCTTTGAGAAGTTGCTATCTATTAGTTGCTCACACAGGGCAAGTATAAATATTTCCCAGATAAGATAAAAATAAATTAAAGTAAAATCGAGAATTTTAAAAAACCAAAACAAATCCCAGCCCTAAATTCAAAGGATAAATCCCATAACGTCTATATAATTTTCTATGAAACAAGAGCATAAGTTCTAATTGTTAAACTGAGTCTTAAAAGCTGCAAGCCTGATTAATGTTTTAATCCATTTTTATAAAAATTAATTTTTAAAGAAATATGCTTAGAATGCATGATATTTTCATATTCTGCAGGATTAAGCATAAATGCAGCATTAAAAAACCCACCACACTGAAATATATTTTGCATTCCTATATAAGGAAAATTAAATTTGTCTACAATATACATATGTGTTTCATTTAGGTACTTTATGTCTGCGTGCATGCATTAATCTACATGTAATATAGGCATGAGCAAAAAGTATAAAATATACTATGGCCAAACGAGTAATTCTAGCAAATCTATCCCTGGGAAAACACATATAAATGTAAGAAATTAATACAGTTGCCATACGTACATATATATTTATATGTACCCCCAGAATATATATATAATAGGAGCTGGAATACATCTCAGGGAATTTTTAAATCCAATCTCCTGGTTTTTATCCCAAACATTTATTTCATTTGGGCCTATTTGATAGGAAACTCTTCCTTTTTTTATGTTCGTGTATGTTTTTGATAAACATAAAGCTAAAATAATTCAACGGTAAATTAGGCTTTGTAAAACTATATAGAAAGATGTCCAACAAGTAGTTTCATGTCATTTTTCTTGATTTATGTTACAGATGTGTTTGTATTAAAAGACAAAAAGGCTGAATTCTTTAACATTTTAGTATAAAAAATATGTGCATAAACTAATGTGGGGATTTTTTGAGATTGAACTTTATACACCATGTTCCATTTTGACTGAAACAGTGAAATAACTAGCATGTTGCCTCTCTGAAGCCGAAAGCAATTTCCTTTTCTAATTTTAGTTATGCAAAGCCTATGGGCATCATCAGCATTTAGTAATTAGTTTTATAATTACTGCTGTTTTGCTCACTGTCATTCAATTTTTCTTACAACATGGTCTGGGATTGAAACATCCCACATCCACAGCTGTGTAAATTGCCATCCATTTATAAGACAAAAAAAGTAACATTCAACATACATCATTATTCAGTCAAGAATGTGTTATTGGTACTTAGGTGATGCTTTGAGTACATAAACTGCACAGTAATATACAAAGAAAAATATATTTAAAACACTTAATAAATGACACCATATAAGACAGGAAATTCTGGAAAATCTAAATTGGAAACAAAAGAATTTCCATTAAATGATATTTCAGATTATTACTGGTATCAATATCTGTTCCAAATGAGGGGGGAAAAATCTATTTTTGTTAAAATACATATACTGAGCTGAAAAACAGTTGAATTCAGAGTTCCTAAAAGTGTAGTTTGATCATTATTGATAGAAGAATAGATAGACTGGTAGCTAACTACAAAATCATCTCACCAAGAATTACTTATCAATATAGTGTCAATACATTTAGATATGATACTGCAAAATATTTTACATCATTAATTTCATGAATCCTAAAACTATAAATAGGCTTCACTATGACATATCTGATTAAACCCAGCAAATTTTCTTAAAGAGGTTATATCACACGAAAATTAGAGATTGACTAGAATTCTTATGTTACTGTTTCAACCATATTATATTCCAAATTTTATACTTTTTAAAGTTTCTAATTTGAAATATTGTATCAATTATGATTTTTAAAGACAAGAAATATAACAATCAAATATGAATGAAAAATCTAGCTTTTCTCCTTAAAAATCCCCATAATTTCTTCAGGGAGCAAGAAGTACTGTATTCTCCAGAACATGTATGGTTTACAAAAAATGATCATGGAGAGAAGAAAGTCTCACAAAGGGTTCTGCCAGTGTCAGTCATCTACCACAGATGGCAACCTGCTAGAGCAGAGCAGTGCTCTGATGGGAACCATCTTCCCCCAGCACCAGGGAGCACCAGCACAAATGGGACATCAGCAATGGGACCACTCATATTTGCCATTTCTTCCTACCCGAAAGCAGAGAAATAGTCGTTTTATTCTTATCCCCTATCCTTTGTCAAGCTTAGCTAGGAGAAAACAGCTGCTAATAAACATAAAGCTGTTACACACAAAGGGCTAGACTGTGCTCAGCCCAATGAAGGGATAGAGCAGATATGCTGCTGCAGAGGAAAAATTTAGGCAGATTGATTTCAAGGGTTTTTGCAGCAGTGTCTGCTATCTTATGTTTTGTGACACAGCTAAAGCTTTACATTTTTTCAAGTGAGAAAATAATTCCAAACACTTTTTGCTACAAAAAAAAAAAAAAAAAAATCCCAATTTAGATTACTTTTCAGTGAATATATAGCATTCAGTATGACCCAAGTCAGAAAAATTCATTGTTTTCCCAAAGAGCAAAATTTTTAGACCCTTTAACAAACGCTGAAAAAAACAAACGCTTTGTCTCCAGTTACCTACAAAGTATGAGATGAGATGAGATCCTCAGAGTAAAGACCCAGACAACCACCACAGCAGGTACTTAACGCTCCTGCAGAACACACCAACTGCTCTTGCCCTACAGATTAACATCACAGCCCACTTCTCACCCCATCCCTCAGATCCTTCAGGGCCCACAAATTGCCAGCAGGAGCCTCTCAACCTCACCGGTGCTGGGGCAGGCGGCGAGCTGCCCCTAGGCAGGGCCACCAGCCCAGCTGCCCCTGGGCAGGGCCACCAGCCCAGCTGCCCCTGGGCAGAGCAACCAGCCCAGCTGCCCCTGGGCGGGGCCACCAGCCCAGCTGGCCCCTAGGCAGGGTCACCAGCCCAGCTGCCCAGAACAGAGCCCAGAGCTCTCTGCGGGCTGTGCCCCCCACACAGCCCAGCTCACAGCCCCACCAGCTGCACAACCGCGGGGTCCCTGCGGGCCATGCAGTGCCAAGGGTGTTTGTCCCCAGGGATGCAGGTCAGCCAGGAAAAGCTGCACACAAGCATGAACTGTGCCTTTGAAAGATTGACATCTATGCGCTATATCAATAACTGGCTTTCATCTTTTCAGAATTTTTTCCTGTTCATTTTGGAGTCTTCGGGATTTTTTTCTTCTATGTTTTTTCCTTTGTCTATGGGCAAATATCATTACCACCTCTGTTTCCCTTTGTTCCTTAAAAAAACCCAGAATGCACATAATTTTGAGCAGAAGAAATAATTTCTGCTTTTGAACCTCTGAAAAAATCCAGTTGAGGGACTATCTTGCTATATGTAACTAGATCATTCTTTCAGGGAGAAACAAAGGAAAACAAAAAAGCCTAACCCAGGAATCTAAACACAAAATCTGTGAAATGAAAATTCATGTACTTGTGCCTCAGAGGTTTTGGCCTTCATTACCAAAACACATAGATCCACATACAAAGCTTTTTCATCTCTGAAATATGCAACAACACTTTCATTGAAGCTGCAGGAAACATACCTGAATAAAACCCAGTTATTTCTAACAGAACTGAAGTATTGTGTGCATTGATACACCATTCAAGCTGGATGAAAAGCATGTCCTACACTATATCTTCCACTTATTTGAATGACATGCTACACAGGATTTAAAAAAAAAAGCTGCAAAATATTCTCTCCCTGTGTTGTGAAGGACAATTATTACTAATGTTGGGAATATCATTACAGAAAAAATATTTTAGAAGCTGGAGTTACTGATTGATTAGAGTCTATTTAGATGCCTATCTACACACGGGGAGACAATTTTGTGGCAAAAAGCTGAGAGAGGAAGTTGAGCTAACCCTCCTGCACTACAAACATGGAGAGCTGCTTTGGGAATTCTGCCTGAAAATACCCTCTTCACTTCAGATGGATCCAGTAAAACAGTGCAAAGGGGAATAGACGATTCAATAGTAAAGAAATACTGTCTGACGGATGGAGCAGATAACATAGGTTATTAGCTGTAGCACTCTTTCTTGCTAGCTTTTGAATACACTCTGCAATAACATGTGTAAAGTATTTTGAGAGCTTCAAATTACAATTCCCGTATAAATGTGAAGAAGTAATATTGCACATTCCAGAAACCTCTTCATTCATAAAATATTCCTGACCATATGTCTGTAAACTAATAGCAATCACCAAAATGGCATGAAACGTGGCACAAAAAAGTGTGAAAAATAACACATGACAGAGATCTGATACATCTTCAGAGAGAAAGAAGTTTCAGGGGAAAACACTCCAATGTCAGCAACATTCAATGGCTATCAGAAATTTATTTCTACTAATTTTGTCATTACCAATTAATCCCAACTATACTGACAGTAAAAGGTTAAAAGGGAAATAAATTAAGATTATTGTCAATCATGACATACAGAAAAAATAATTAACTCAGTATGTTTATCTATTTTTTTGCTAGTTGATTAAATGAATGACTGATGACAAGTTCCTCGTTTTCTTTTCCTTCATTTTGTCAGTATAAATGATCAGTATGAAACTAAATGGAGACATTTAAATTGAAATTGTTAGAAGCACAAAATGTAAAGCAGATGTATCCAGATTATTTCAACTTTCTAGTTAGTCTAGTATAACTTAGTAAAATGCATTTATATATACAAAAAGAATTCCATTAATAACAGAAATAAACAGTAACTTGACTTACTTTCCTCTCAAATATTACATATTAATATCCAGACTTCCCTTTTAAAAATGAGTATTTTAATAATTTTATAGAGAAATTGTGCAAATGAACACACTTATCCTATTTATTATAGGATAAATATAAAATTTATCATTGGATAACTCAGAACTAACAGATTGTGCAAAGATGCTAAGGCATTCTTAAAGGCTGACTAGTGTTCAAAATAACATAACCCTAGCATATAGCTTTGGGGAAGATATAAGGGAAAATATGGGCACAGTCAATTTAAAAATTGTCCTTTGGGTAATGTGAGATGAGGGAGGAAAGAGTGCTAGAGAGTCAGCGGTCTCTTGTCTGCCCATAAGCGTACACTCAGCGTCCTCCCAGCACAGAAATGGTGAATTAGTCTACTGCATATGCAAGGATTTTCTTTTCTTACTCACTTCACAAGCAAGACCTAAGTTCTGAGATCACTCCAAATTTTTGAGGACAGATGAAATCCCGGGACTCTGAAGTGAGGACTGAAGCACCATTTCCCCTGAGCTGACCAAAAATTGCTGGCTGGGCTAGGAAAGTTAACTGAATGCAACTGCATTTTTGAAAGTTAAAGGAATTGACCCAGAAGTCTGAGGAGACTGCTTTTATATGGGATTCAAAAGAAAGTAAAATATCTTTCTCCCAGAGTGATTCACAGTGGTAAATGGTTGAGAGCTTGAAACCTTTATTACTTACAGAATTTACTGTTGAGAACACAACTGAAGGAAGTCACTGGCAAAATCTGTGGCTTTCTTCGCACTTCTGAAGAAACTACCTGACTCTGAAGTCGCCATTTTTTTGTTGAAGACATGTCACATCTCTTTTCACTACTTGGAAATACTACAGACAGCTGAGCTCAAATCAGGCAGATAGTCTGAGTTCACTTAACTCTAATTCTGAACCAGAGTACGAGCGAATTCAGGAGGAATTATTTTCTTCCTACCTCCATACAAATTCTGGCTTCAGTTAATATGCTCTCCTGGAAAGTCAGTTACTTTTCCTCATAGATGCCTAATTTCTGTGCACCACAGTATTAGGATTGTAGAGGTGACTCTGAGGCAGGTTTGGGTTCAAGGGAACCATTTGTGTGTGCTTAGGAAGGATCTTCTAAGTTCACTCAGTTTGGCTGTGCTGTGGTTTCCCTTGTCCATATATGAAATTAATGACCAACATGACAATGCAAGTTGTCTCAATAAGACAGGTATCAGACTGGAAGGTATCATAAGGAACTTTTCAGACAACTCTGAATAGATTTTTTTTTTCCCCCAGGAATCTTCTGAAGTCTATGGGTAAGATAATATTGCACTTATACTATCCTGGCCCATTCAATATCCTAACAGTGAAATCCACTTGCCCCAGAAGATTGCTTCCCCAGTCTCACCTCGTGATACCTATTGTCTATGTTCAGTTCTTTCTATCACAACCTATTCCTACTGAAAAAATTATGCCATCGGAAAAAAATATAAAATCAAAGGTAACCTTCAGTGTTCACAATTATTCATGAGAATTCACCTCTTGACATTGTTCAATCCTTATCAGGAGAAGGAATCCAAAACCACACCACAACGAGACAGATATTCATTTTAATTCCCAAAGTAAAAAACCCACCAAAAAGGCATGTCCATATTACATGAAAATGTATATCAAATACTGGGTTAAATCAAAGAATATCACACTGGAATAGCTATTGCAACTTTTACTTTAGGTTTTTATGATACCATGACTGAAGTATTCTGTTCAGCTGTGGTTTCCTCCATTCTCAAAATATGTTAGAAAATTGGATACGACTCAAGTAAGAGCTACAAGAGTGATTAGACTTCTAAAAGTCATTCCCTATAGTGAAAGACTAAGAAAGCTCAATTTATTTAGTTACTGAAAAGAAGGTTAAGAGGATCACAATACCTACATGTGGAAGAGATTTCTGACAGTAGGCAGCTCATTAATCTAGTGAAAAAGGCATAACAAGATCCAGTGTTTGGATGCTGAAGCTGAAATAAGACTACAAATGAGGCACACTTTTTTCACAGTGACAGTAATTAACTATTGGAACAATCTGCCCAGGGATGTAGTTGATTCTTTATCATTTAAATGCTTTACATCAACATTAGATACTTTCCAAAGAGATAAGCCTATGTCTCAAACAGATGCAGAAAATACTGGATGAGGTTCTGTCTCAGGTCTGCAAGAAGTCAGCTTGGATGCTTATCAGAGCTGCTGAACATTGTACCTCAACACAACAGTGCTATGAGTACTCTGCACTTCCAGACCCAGTCATCTCCTGGACATCATATCCACCCTTTGCATGCAGTTCAGTTCAGACTAAAAAATGCTGTCTCCAAAATTCACTTTCTTGTTTGACAGGTAAAATGAGAACCCCCTCAAGGCAGATATGGACATCTTCACAGATCACCCTATGCCACACTCACTGTCTGGCATAATTGCTGCTGGAGACCAAAATACACCAAAACTGCCAATAAGTACATAGTGTAAAGCTGTTTGAGCTCTGACTTTGCCAGATGCTTCTACCCAAGGAATATGTCTTGGGCTGACTCCAAGCTAGTGATGAGTGAGTAGACACAGAGCAAATGGCATCTCAACATAGCTGCCTGTATGTAAAATACAGGTCCTTTATATCTAATGAGTTTGTTAGAAAATCAAGAAGCTCCATGAGGATGCTGGACAAATCAACTAAAGCCAAATGTATGATGAGATTAGGTGAGCTGCTAATTTTCCTCTCAGCTCCTTAGTAGCATTTGTAAAAGAAAACTTGCCCTTTAAATCTTCAGGATAGGATGTTGGAGCAAAAGAATAGCAGGGGGAAAAAAAATAATAGCCAGAGAGAAGCTACAAAAATCAGGACAAAAAGAATAAATAACAGCACTGGTACACAAAATAAGCAGAAACAGCTGGCATATAGAGGTAAAGGAAAAATAGTGTTTTAAAATAGATGCCAAAAAATTTTATCTTCAGAAGAAGAAAATTAAACACCCCATTTATTCACCTCTAGGAAGGGATAGAAAGAAACATTTAAAATGTAAATAAAAAATAAAAACTATGCACTCAGAATGTTGTAGGAAGGTGGAAGTACACAGAAAATCAATCACACTTGGACTTGCCATACAATATACATGCTAGACTTTTGTAGATTTTTTTTAGAATCCCTAGTTATATTTTTTTTCTTTTGACACTTAAAAGATTGGCAATGGACTACAAAACGTTTAAAAGTTACTAAAGGGGGGGTTTATTATAAGATACAACTAATTAAGACAATATAACACAGAGATTCAATATAAAATGGATTAGCAATATTCCTCCTATTTGATTTCTTCATTGACCTACCCTGAGTGCAAGTCTCCATGTTATTCTGAAAAATATCTCCTCATAGACATTGGTTAAATTTCTAAATGGGTTAAACTTCCTTTCATTAAATACAGCATTCTTGCAAAGGACATGAAGACTGTTATTGGTTAAGAACTGGACTCTTGGTCTTAGGACATGGGAAGAGGGCTCTATTCCCTGCTCTAACACACTCCTCATGGGATACTGAAAAGTCACTCTTGGCAAATCTGCTCAGCAGCTGCTTCTTATGATCAGATTACCAAAGTGCTGAAATCTTTTGAAAATATGGCTATTTATTTTGTTGCTGAATAGGATCAGAGATCTTTTGAAATCTGTGTCTAGTTGGAGTGCTGTGCTCTTTTGAAAAGCTAGCCCTAAATCTGTATATGCCTCAATTTCTCTATTAGCATTATCAGCACTGTTCTACATCAAGAGGATGAGAAACAGCTCATATACACAATAATTCAAATTTGAAAGGGGATATAGAGAAGTACAATTGCTCTTATAAATGTAGAAATACAATATGTATTTATAAAAGAAAATAAAAAAGCAGTTCCTGACTTTTCCTAACTTTTGCACAAATGGCTTTCCTTAAGATCTATGGTGATATAGTGTTGACAATATTATTCTACTTCCTATAGGTGAAGTTTGGGAATTGTCTATATGTATTAAAATGCGAGCAAAGATATTTCTCTGTCTTCCTTTTATGGTTATAAATATGTATTTAACTACTTTACAGATGATGAAATAAGACACAGAATTTTGTATTTGCATGTGGTACCATCCCATGCAAAGCAAAGCAAAAACAATTTTTATAGAATACAAGCAGAATGCACAGTGACAACACATATTTGTGCAGATGCACTCAGCTAACTCTGTGAGTAAATATTATAGGGAATTATAGCTCAAGTACTGAAATTAAGGTAAGAATTTTCTAACAGCTCCATTCAGGAGGACAACTGGTGTTTAAGTATGTTGTGAGGCGCTTGCCTTTCTTTCCTTCCATAGTAACAGAAAGTGCAGTGACTAAAACCTTTGAAATTTAAAATAAAAATATTCACTTTGGCTTAAAAGCTAGCAAATAAACAGAAAATTATGTTTCTTAAGGGAGCTTGATATTTTAAAACAACACAAGTTCCCCAGCTGTGTAGTGATTCTTATTTCACTTGTGATCTCTAGTAGATATAGAGGCTTACATGTTCTCTAAATTGTAAGCTCTATATGAAGGATGTTCTTTAATTACTGACAGCTAATGAAAACAGTTTCTACTGATCTCTCTAATGTCCTGGGAAAGTCTTTACTATGGATTCATTGTATTCTACTTTATATCCCTGATTGAAATGGGAGACCACAAGAGTATAGGGATTTGGTGGAAACTCGATTTCCTTCCTCTGGCTTCAAAGAGAACAGTTGCAGAAATCAAGCTGCGTTGATATTGTGGTCAAACTTTGGTCAGACTGTGGTTATACTGCATATTATA
>VZTT01003532.1:0-13338 GCA_013400855.1 Buphagus erythrorhynchus
CTTTTCTGTCTTTTTTTCTTTCTCCTTGTATGTTCTCCTTCTGTCCA
This sequence comes from Buphagus erythrorhynchus, assembly GCA_013400855.1. Taxonomy (NCBI): domain Eukaryota; kingdom Metazoa; phylum Chordata; class Aves; order Passeriformes; family Sturnidae; genus Buphagus; species Buphagus erythrorhynchus. Next base: position 48 of record VZTT01003532.1, read on the forward strand.
TTCCATCTCCACTGCACCACTCCTGCTTGCAGTCTTGCACCTCCCAAAAGGTAGGTTAAAACACTTGAGTCTTTGCACTTTGCTCATTCCTGCTTGTTTGGCTTGTTGTTTTTTCCAAGGCCATCACGTATATCTAACATTGGGGCAGGAGAAGCAGGGCAGCAATCAGATTGCTGTGCCACATCTCCTGAACACCTTCCTGCAAAGTTAGTTCATAGCACCTGCAGAGCTGTGAGAGAAGAGGTAGTGGGCCCAAGGAGTCAGCGCAGCACTTCAGACAGCAATACGCCTGTGTTTTCCAGAGTGGGAAAGAGTACTGTACATGGAAGAAGTACATGTGGGTTTATGGTTATGGCTATAAAGGGCCATTATAGTAATGGTCCTTTCTACTCTGGAAGAAAAAGTGTAATTTTTTTTTTAACATCTCAAATAACAGCTCAGAAGAGCTGTTAGGTATCATCCCACCCCCAAATCTTGTATATGCTGTTGCATTAGATGTGAAACAGAGTCAATTTTTTATCTTCTTTAGAAGCTTTCTGCAGTTAATTGGAAAAATTTTGGACTGACCCCAACTTGGCACACTCCTAAAAGTGACCTGTTTCTATTTATAGTAGATTATTTTTAAGTAGGTAGACTTTTTTTAGAGTGGAGAAGACAAGACTCTGTGTCAAGGAGGTCAGAGTTACTCAGCCGTAGAGCATTAATGGTTAATGAAGTCATTTATCAAGTCTAGGCCTGAAAAGTAAATCTTAAAGAGTGAAACCCAGTGAGTGGATTGTGATACCTGATAAGCAGAGAACTTGGAAAAAGAAAGGCTGCCCTGTATTAAATACCACAGATGTTTGGTTTTAAATTCATGCCTTTGAGAATCCTCTGGCCTTGCTGCAGGTACCCTGAGTTAACTTTAGTGAGTGATGCACATTAACATTTGTACTAATTTATAAAATCAAAGTTGGAATTAACTTCCTCATGTTTTCATGTTTGAAAGAACATCTTAAGAGACTTAGCAAAGCATGTTTCATACCAGAACTTCTGTGTTGAGGATTTTACCTCTAATAAATCAGCAAGCTGTTAAATCCAGTCAAGCAAATCGTCAGCATCTGTGTATTATTTTTGCAGTTAGGTTATTCTGAAAGCAGCAGAAAGCCTTGTTTTATGCTAGGAAGCAGTTTGGGTTTGAGGGGACTTAGGGAGAGCAGTGTCTGTTGATGCTGATCTGGACACAGGATTAAGTTTCAGGTTTGTATACCCCAAATTACTTATATTGCTATTTATGACTGAAGAAGAAATCTCCTTTTACCACACAATTATGCCCTCACTGAAATTGTAATGGATTTTAAAGATAATGCATCTCATCTAAGATTTGACCCAAGCCAGAGTAGAGCAGGAAGATGCAATTCAGTGAGTAATCTTTGGAGTTGGGTATTTGTTGTTTTTTGAATAATACAGAGCACATCCACTTTGTCAGGTACTGCTGCATGTCCTCAACCTTTGGGGACTTTGAGGTCTCTGAAGCACATTGTATAAATGATATAGCTGGAAAAGCAACATTCCTATGAAATTAGCAAATGCTGCTTTATTAAACATTAATTGTGCTGGTTTTCAAATCAAATTCCTTGGAATAATAGCAGTTGAACAAGTCTTTTCAATATCAGCAATTGTAGCAGTGTGGAAATGGATGGTGATTGCTGCTACCTCTCCAAAAGCATCTTCTGAGGAAGCTGCTCGGGCAGGCACAGCCAGTCACTGAATCCACACTCACACACACCACAGATAGGTCAGAAAGACAGGAAGGATCTCCTGGACAGAGTTCCAGCAAGGTTTATTGCAAAGTCACACCGAAGGAGTCCAGGGACAAAAGACAGAAATCAGTGCAGTGTCCCACATTAAGTACGGGGGGTCGAGGCAGTACCAGAGCAGGGCAAAGGGCAATGACCTCTAGGGAACTGAGGTAGATTAACATAGGCAGGGCACCATGAGGGAAGCCTCTTTGTCTCACTCCAACTGCTGAGGCATTCTCAAAGCCTGTGGCATACTCTTCCAGGGCATTACCTTAGAAGTTCCCCTGATGGGCTCAAGGGCCCATCAAGCAATCAAGAGAAAGTTGTCATGTGAATCCCAGTAACTGAGGAAAACATTAATGCAAGGTAAAGCCTTCTGAATTTGTTCAGTTCTAATGGTAGACTCAGATGACCCTGAAAGGAGTGGATTGGTAAAGGCTAAACTTAATTTTCCTCAATGAATATAAACCAAAACATTTGGTTGTTTTCTTTGCCCATTTGTGTTCTATTCATTTTCACTCATTTACTACTTTGAAAAGCAACTGCCAAACTGAAGGAAATTATTTTCAGTGTCATTAGGTAAATACTGTCAAAAATAAGAGAATTAATACAGGTTAGATACTTGTAATTAGCTGCAATTTTCTGGAATCCCCCAACAAAGTTTTATGTCCACTCAGCATCATGGAGTTTGGTTTGATAGATGCAGGCTGTATGTGGACCCTTCTCAAGGGTCAGGTTTCAGTCTCAACCATCTACAGCTGTGATTTGTTACTGGGAAATACCAGGTCATTTTGTTTCACATTCTGTGGCCACGTTCTTTGGTTTAACTAGATGCTGCCATTAAATATAAAATTATTTACCATGATATTCAAAGGGCAGGAACTTTGTATGCCTGGTACAGTCTTAAATGGCCAATACAGTGGTAAATGCTTTCTAGTAAATCAGAAAGATCTGTTTGAAAAGATGCTGTTCTACCTGCATGGAAGAGTTGTGGGAAGGCACAGGATACTGAAAGGGATGTGTTCAGAATGCTGCTGAACACAGGCTTTGAGAGGGGTTTGGGTAGGAAGGTCTTTAAATCAACATGTCAGAGTAGCCAGGAGAAGGAAAAAAGCCAAAAGCAAAGATACCCTGCATGTGAGAGCCTTTTAGAAAAAGGAACTGTAGTTTAGTTGCCCAAATAAGCTCATAGAAATGTGAAAAATGTGCAGACCAGGTGTACAAATAATTTTGAGGCTTGCTTGAGGTGTCAATTTAAACCTGTTTTGATATTTGTTATTGAGTCTTAGCCTATTTATCGCGCTGGAAATTCATTCTAATAAACAGTTGACTGCCCTATTGTTTAATGTGGGGGGAGGAAAAATCTTAATTTCTGCTGAACTGAAACCAAGACTTTGTCTCTCAGCTCTGTTCCGTAGTGACACCAGTTTTAGCTGCAGACCTGCCAGAACACAGAGGGTGAGACCTAAAGTAAGATTCTGGACATGAGTGTTCAAGGCTTGGTTCCTACTTTGTTTCAATTGATGTCTCCTTTGCCTCAGATTGCTGTGTTTAAAAGTACAAATAATGTCCCTAGTCACTGATACTGCAAGTTTTAAAACCCATAAATAGTTACAGCTTGCTTAAGCAGCTGCCCACAGAAGTTCTTTGCATTAAATAATGCAGGGTAGCCATGCGAAGACTGATTTCGTTCATTTGGGTAAAATAAGCAGTAATTTTAGTAATTTTTTGAAGTGACATAAAGAGTCACTTTGTTCAAAATGCTGACATCAAGGTGCCTACAGTGAATTCCAGAAAGCAGTTCCCAGTGTCTCCAGGCACTGCTCTGCATTGCAAATGCTGCTGATTTTTTTGGTGCTACTGGCATGAAAAATAAAAAAATTATATATTTTGTGTGCTTTAGGGAGTGAGCTAAGCTTTCCAGATCAATGTAGATATTGAGGGCAATACATACAGTATTGAGGGCCCCTTCATGATCATGAAACTGAGAGAAATGTGTAATGGTCAAAAAACCCCGGCAAATACTTGCACTCAAACCCTTCCACGCAGAGCAAAGTAATAAAGCTTTACTTATTTAACAGCTGGCTGCCCAGTAATTCAGTGACTTGTGTAAATTGTGTGTCCTTGGCTGTCACCATTGCATTTTAAGCATTTAACAGAGTGGAAGCAAATAACGTTTAATCCCCAGGCTCTGGGTTTATGTGCTTGTTTAGCCTAAGAAATGAAGGCTGGTTAAGATGGTGAAGATTGTTACCTTCAAGTGTTTAAAAGCCATGAATCAATCCTTCTAACTGTATCAGACCCTTCTGGGGGGTACAGGGATTTCCTTCCCAGTGTCAGTGCCTATCATTCCTTAATGTTCTCAGCTCCATCTGTAACCATGATCCCAGGAATATTTTTGATTCATAATGAAGTCAAAGTCATTGGTAATGACATATTTCCAAGAGGTGGAACTTCTCAAAAGCTTGGATTAAAATTGCTTGCCGTGGAACTATTGATTCCCCTAAAGTTTCTGGGGAGTTTAGGAATTCTCTAATCCCATGATACAGGCAGGACCTCAGAGGCAGAAAAAATACTAACCCTTCCTCTTAGATCCTGGCTGTTTGTTTAGGTATTCTGTTCTCTGTGCTTAAATACAACTGCCAGCGAGACTGTCACAAACAGCAAATATAAGGCCATGGTAATTTTTAGTGACTCAGTGTTGTGTCTTCTGTGTGTAAAGGTGCAGGCCACGCTGCCATACAGAGGAATATTTTCATACAGTCAAGCCAGATCTCTGCCTCTGAGTATTATGTTAAATTGCAGTAGTTCAGTACCTTCACCAGGTCACGGCCACCTAATCCCGTGGGCTGGAGCTTTGACCAATATTTTGTATGCTGGAGTCTGTTAGTGTTCAGCTGTCTTCTCATTTTTCAGTTCAGTAATCCAAAAGTTGTTAAATTACTGCTTCTCAATGTTTTGTGTTGTATTTCTCAGGCAGAATGTGCACTTGGCAGTTCATGCTGAGAACTTCAAATCAGAAATTGTCAGTGTGAAGGAGATGCGGGATATCTGGTCATGGATCCCAGAGCGATTTGCACTGTGCCAGCCCCTGCTGCTTTTCACCACTTTGGAACATGGCTGTAGTCTGAGCAGGTAAGGAAGACCTTCCTCTCTCTTCTCTACTGTAGGGCAGAAAGAAGCAACTGCTGAAGTGTTTGCTGGATTGACGAAAAGGCAGTTCTTAGTCAGAACTTGGTCTGAAGAATGTCATTAACGATGGAATACAAATGTGACAAATTCCTGTTGCCTACAGCATTTGAGTGGGCTATTTCCTATGCCAGAATATTTTAAAATGTTCAAGATCAGTTGGAAAAGTCAAACTTGGATCAGTTCACAGATTCTGCAGGTCTGAGTGTGGTTCCTTAAGGGTTTGAATGGTTTAACTCAGTGGCTGCTCTGCAGGCACTTTCGATAGATAACCACATTCAAACTGATCCAAGGAAGAAGAGAACTAGAAACTGGAAATTACCTGAGAATCTGATTGTTTTGGGGGGGGGAGGGGTTAAGTGAGATAAACTAGATATGAGTTGTCCTTGCACTTGGTACTGAAGACTATAGCTCTATAGCTCCTAATAATGACTTTGCCATCAGCAGTTGAGGTACTGAGGCAGGGAGTGACCTGCTCTCCCAGCTTTATGTGCCTATGACAAAGAGCAAAAGCAAGCAAAGAGAATGCATCACAATTAATTTCCATGAAGACCTAAAGCCCTTCAGACATTGCCATCAGTCTTCTAGGTTGTTTTACAATTCTTTAGGTTGTTTCAATTCAAAATGCCATAAAATGCTGCAGTTGATCTAGGTAATCTAGTTATTCTTCAGAGACATAAACTGTACAGGGGACTGAGTAGAGAACAGCTGCTTGATAGTATTCATTTACACTCAGCTGTATTATTTATATGGACTGTATAAAGTATTTGCAGGAATATTCTTAGTCTTCAGGTGTTTTTTTGCCACGGCACCAGTAGGAGAAGGAGGAGGTGCCTGACGTTGAGGAGGAAAGGAGCTGCAGTTCATGGCAGTCAAGTGCTCACTTTGTTGTGCTCTGCACTTCAGGTTCTATTCCCACAGCGAGGGACACGAACCAACTCTGCTCCTCATCAAGACAACAGCAAAAGAGGTGAGTGAGGCAAAAGACAAGTGATTAAATTGGGGTTTGGGCAGTGTGCAATAATGTGTTGCAACACACAGCTGTTTATAATAAAATGAATAAGCAAGGTTTGACTTTGGATTTTTAAGAATCCATTCTTTAAATTATCCTATTTGTTGGTTATAGGACTATGCATTCTATCAGACCTTGCAAACCAGGTCATGGTTAACTTCTTTTTCTCTTGCAAGTAGTGTGGGGTGATGGACTAGAGTAGCTCATTTAGCTCTTGGACAGACTCTGAAATGCAGAATCAGAGGGGCAGAGTGGGAATTGTGCTGAAGTTATGATTCATAGAAGATATTTTCATTTTATCAAGGATATGAGGAGAGAAAGTAGCAAAATGTAAATGGTATGAATAATGTTGGACTACATGATGTGAAAAAAAAAGCTTTAGCTTCATCGCGTTCTTGATTGGGAAAAAAAATAAGCCAAGGAAGCTCTGAGAACCTGAGGAGGAGTGCACACACGTCCCTTATTTCTGCTCCTGTGTATGACAATATTGGACAGCGTAATGTGAAAACAGCAACATGCTTGTTTAAAAAGTTAACACATAAAACAAGAAGTGTTCCCAGAACCTTCTCAGGAGGGCACACAGGAACTTCCTGTAATGGTGGTGTTGTCTGTGCCATTCCAGGCCATTTCATAGTTCTGCCTATGGTTTCTGCCCATTTAGACCTGTGTTGAGATGCCAGTGGCTTATGGAACGCCCCTAGTGTCTAAAGGGTAGAGGGGGGAACAATTATTTTGTTTCTTGTCTTGGAGCCTGTCAAAAGTCTGGCTTTGTAAGGGATTTTGGTTTTTATAAGACGATTTGTTTCTCACCCCTAAATAAAACATGTATTAGCAAAAAACCCAAAAACCCTAGGAGAAAAAAATGGGGGGGTTGTTTCGTGCTTTCTGTTTTTTGAGGGTTTTTGCAAAGGGTTGTTCATCCTTTATTTGTATGTCTATAGTTAACTTCTAGAATGAAGAAAATTTGCCTTCTGATTTTCTGCCTCTCATACCTATTAAGCATATCACATCAAATGGACTTCTGGGTTATTTAGATTTAAATCTAAATACAGATCTATCTATATAAAACAAGTCTGATCCTCAGTAATTTTGTCCTAGATCATAGAATCATCAAGGTTGAAAAAGACCTTTGGGATCATGAAGTCCAATCATCAACCCAGAACTACTACTACCCTGAATCATGTTCACTAGTAAACTATGTCCCCAAGTGCCACATCCACACATTTTTTTAACATTTCTAAGGATGATGTCATTGTTTGACACTGGCCAAATGCCAGGCACCCACGAAAGCCACTTACCCTCTTCTGCTACAGCTGGGCAGAGGAGAAAAAATTTAACAGAGGGTTCATGAGTTAAGGACTGGGAAAAAACACTCCAATGGCAGAACAGGCTCAACTTAGAGATATAGAGTGAATTTATTACTTACAAAATCAGAGCATGTAAATGACAAGTAAAATAAGCCTGTAATGCTCATGGAGCATTAGAACAATTAGAACAATTCTGTATAATCATAATTGTTTTTCTAGTTTCTGGGGGAAAAAAGCACAGATGTTTTCATCCCACTCTTGGACCTTCATTGTTTCCTCTGTGTGCACTTGGCAGGGATGTGTATTGCTGATAGCAAAAAAATTCTAGTGCAAACATAAGACTCCAGAGACCAGCTCAGCCCTCAAAGAATGCTTCTCTTTATTGGAGACTAGTGACCCCTACGTGGTTCGAGTGGCTGCTCTAAATATTTGAGCTAGCTCAGCATTTGCTTAGCTAACCTGGCTTTAACCTACACTTTGAAATGTAAGAAAGTCACCAAGACCACTGTTTGACCAAAAAGTATTCAGGCAGAGCTGCTCATATTGTAACTTGGGACAGCACTGCTGCTTTGGTTGCCAAAGTGAGGGAGTGGGAGTCAGACTGTACAGGCCTGCAGTGATCTATGCTTTGGTACCTGGGGTTCTGTTAGAAAATTTCTCCCTTAAGGCATCAGAGGTAGGAAATAATTTATGACACTCTTAGGATTTAGAGATAACCACTGGTGGATTAAAGCAGTTTAAATTTGTCTGTAGATAAAAGTACTTGTGCTGCTTTAATCCACTGGTATAGAGACTGTGAAACTCAAAGTAAAGCTTGCAGTTTTGGCCTCTGAAATGTCACTATCAGTGGGTTTAACACACTTTCTCCTTCAATGGGAAGCCTGACTGTGGTTTCTGTGCCAGGTCTGTGGGGCCTACCTGTCCACTGACTGGGGCGAGCGCCGGCGAGGAGGGAGCAAGCTGAGTTTCTTTGGAACTGGGGAGTGCTTTGTGTTTAGGGTGAGTAAAATTTTGTTGTTGCTGCCCAGTACCAAGACAGAACAACTGTACTGGTTAATTGTCACCTCCCTTCCACTTAAAGAGGCTGAATTACATGTCTTTATAATTTATAAAGTTTATTGAACTCTTAATGTGGAGGAAAAATTTTAAGTTTTGTGGTGACTCTTTCTCCCCTTGTACAGAACATTTTCTTAAAAGATCATAGAATCATCAAGGTTGAAAAAAGACCTTTAGGATCATGAAGTCCAATCATCAACCCAGAACTACTACTACCCTGAATCGTGTTCACTAGTAAACTATGTCCCCAAGTGCCACATCCACACATTTTTTTAACATTTCTAAGGATGATGTCATTGTTTGACACTGGCCAAATGCCAGGCACCCACGAAAGCCACTTACCCTCTTCTGCTACAGCTGGGCAGAGGAGAAAAAATTTAACAGAGGGTTCATGAGTTAAGGACTGGGAAAAAACACTCCAATGGCAGAACAGGCTCAACTTAGAGATATAGAGTGAATTTATTACTTACAAAATCAGAGCACGTAAATTATAAGTAAAATAATCCTTAAAACCACCTTTTTCCTCCTAGCCCCTCCCTCCTTCCCACCAGCACTGCAGGAAGACAGGGGCTGAGGGGTTTGGTCAGTTCATCACTCAAGGTTTTCTTCCACTGCTCTGGGAAGAGGAGTCCATCCTCCATGAGACCGTGGGGTTCCTTCCACAGGAGACAGTTCTCCGTGAACTTCTCCAGCGTGGTTCCACTCTCACAAGCAGCAGCTCCCTGTNTCCGTGTGTATGCCCATGGGCTGTGCATGGATCTCTGCATCCCCCATAGATCCCCATGGGCTGTGGGTGGATCTCTGCATCCCCTGTGGATCACCATGGGCTGCAGTGGCACGGCTGCTTCATCATGGCCCTCACCATGGCCTGCATAGGAATCTCAGCTCCAGTGCCTGGAGCACCTCCTCCCCCCTCCTGTTATCACAGAGGTGTTACCACCATTTCTGACTGACCCAGCCTTGGCCAGCAGTATGTCCATCTTTAGGTCCATTGGGATTGGCTCTGCTGGACATGGTGGAAGCTCCCATCAGCTTCTCACAGAAACCACCTCTGTGGCCCCCCCACTACCAAGAACCAGGCCGTGCAGAACCGACACAGATGGTCACTCTACCCCCTTCTCTGGGCAACCTGTGCCAGTGCCTGACAACCATTTCAGTACAGAAATTTTCACAATATCCAATCTAAACCTTCCCAGGCACAACTTGAAGCTATTTCCTCTTGTCTATCTCTTGTTAACTGGAAGCAGAGCCTTACCCCAACTGGCTCCACCCTCCTTTTATGCAGCTGTAGAAAAAGATGATCTAGAGATGAGAGACATAACAAGGTAACTCAGAAGGTATTGCGTAATTTCTTCTACCACCTAAAAAGCAAAGGAATAAAGGATAACATGTGGCCTAAAAGAAAGGTTGATCCAAGCTTTACTGCTGACTGTGCGAGTGGAGACTGAGGGGCTGGAATGTTCTTTTCTGAGCAGAGCTCTGTATAGTGTGTGTACACTAATGCCGGCTCTGCCCTTCTCTGCCTCTCTGCAGCTGCAGCCAGAAGTGGAACGCTACGAGTGGGTGATCATAAAACACCCAGAACTAGCCTCGACTGCATCAGAGACAGAAAAGCATGCCCAACCAGCTTCCAGCACCCTTTCCTCCAGCAGCATCCCCTCAGACCCCTCAGATCGCCTTTCTCCCTTCTTAGCAGCTAGGCACTTCAACTTGCCTTCCAAAACAGCCTCCATGTTCATGGCTGGCAGCAGCGAGTGCATCATTGTAGGTGAGTCAGTGTGAGAATTCAAGCACAGATTCTACCCCAGCTCTTCCTGTCCACCTTAGATACATAGTAAATACACCTGACCCCTTTATCTATTTGAGTATCATTACAGGTAGAGATAAAATTGCCCAAAACCTGACATCGTTTCCCAACCAAAATTTTCTGCAGGAAAACCCACATACAAGCATTTTAGAGAAGAGAGTAACTCATGGCTTTAAGTACAGCCATTCTTTCATACTGCCTAATGCACAATGAGAAGTAGTTCTCAGAAAGGAGATTACTTTGCATCAAGGCTTTTGAAACACAGAGTAAACTATAAAACATGTTAATTCTCCAGGAACTTTATTGGATCTGTGGTGCTGCAGACTTTGGCAAAAGTCTGCTCAGTAAAGTTCTCACTTAAGTGGGATTTAAAAGAAACAGATTAAAATCATAGTTGTCATTTTCCCAAAAGTCTTTACTTGACACTTGTTAGGAGAGCAACTGGTCTATAATTTCCTCTGTAATGTCAAGTGTTGGCTGATTTCCCACTTAGCAGCATGTGCTCGAAGCATAAAATCATGGAATTGTTTAGGTTGGAAAAGCTCTCTAAGACTGTCGAGTCCAGCCATTACCCCAGCACTGCCAAGGCCATCACTAGCCCATTTCCCCAGGTGCCACATCTACATGATTTTTGAACACTTCCAGGCATGATGACTCCACCACTGCCCTGGGTAGCCTGTTCCAATTCCTGACCACTCTTTCAGTGCAGAAATTTTCCCAATATCCAACCTAAATCTTCCCTGGTGGTTGAGGCATTTTCCTCTTGTCCTGTCATTTGTTCCCTGGGAGCAGAGCCCAACCCCCACCAGGTTCCACGCTCCTTTCAGGGAGGTGTAAAGTGTGATGTGTCCCACCAGCTCTTCCTATCAGCCTTAGGTAAGGGAGTCGCTTATATTTACCATATACTACACTATGGGTGGTAATAAGAGAGATACAGGCCTGAGCAGTAGATACAAAGAAGTGAATGTTGTACACAGCTCCAGCTGTGGACCAGAATTCCCACCCTTTTGATTCTTCAGATGGCTTTAGTAACTGTTCTTTGATGGTTGCCCAATAAGCAATAGGGAATCTTCCTTTTTGTTCTCCTAACACATTCCTGCTTAACTTTATTTCACTTCTGTGCATCTTCTGACTGAAAGCTCTGTGAACCTTGACACAGGCCCACAGATAACCAAAATGCTTTCAATTCTTACATGTTTTATAGTGATTTAGAAGACCAAGCTATCTTGTTCTTCTCCCAGCTTTGATTTCTGACTGCTAACAGAATTATTTGGTTTTCTTTTACTGGAGAAAAATTTGCAGTTGTAGTTTCCAGTGTCCTGTAGCACTGAAATAGAAATCTTAAATACACGTAGTTTTTGTTCTTACTGAGTTCCATTACTTTTCTTTATTATTATTAAAAGAAATCATACAGTTCTGATATTATCATTCAAAACCTATGCATCTCATCATATACTGTTACACCTGAAGACAGCAAGTAAACGCTGCTGAGGGCTTCCAGTTGTTCCCCTTGGGAAAAGCACTAAAGTCTTTGTACAGCTGTTTCCCGTAACAAGAAATGCAGAGACATCCTCACCCTGTCTTTGTCTTTTCCCAGGAGGTGGTGATGGCCAGGCTCTATACCTCGATGCAGATCTGAACCATGGGAGAACCAGCCACTGCAACACTTTCAATAACCAGCCACTGTGCTCTGAAAGTTTCCAGATCTCCATCCTGGAGGTATGGGGCTTCAGGGACACCATGAATGGTTGATGTGACTATCATTAATCAGCTCGTTTTTCAGTTATCCGAGGTAAATTCCAATACAGAAGCTGAATTAGAACATCCTTCCTGCTGGGCTCAGTGCTGTGAGTCATTCCTAAGTGGTGCATTTGCATGCAGGCCTAGTTGTTTACTCTTATTTTATTTAAGACAAGTCAAGGTGAAGTAATGTATTTGGTTAACTGCTTGTCCCTTTACCTCTAGAGATCTGTATTCAGGGACTGTTGGTAAAAATGAAAATGTGATGGGTTCAGAGATGGATACATGTCTGAATAGGGATAGGTTTGAGTCCACAGTTCCTCAGAGGCACAGCCCTGGCTGAGCTGTGCTGTAGAATCCTGAGCCACTGGCACCAGCACCTGGCCTGAGCCAGGAATATCAAATGTCTCCTCACAAGGGGAACACTGATGACCTCAGATTTGACATAGAACAGTAGTTCATAAAATCACTGCCCTCCTATGAGCAGATGCTGTGCAGACAAATCAGTACCATTAAGTTATGAAGCTCTTCATTCACACCCAAACCGTGAGTTCTGATCTTCTTGTACCGGAACCTTTGACATGTTCCAGTTGCATGTGTTTGAGCAGTCTGCCTCTGAGAAAGGCATCCAGGCTGGATGGTGATATGTCCAAGTCTTGATTTTGTTTACATTCCTATTCCATATCAGTAGGATGACTTCACAGTCACTCCCTGTGTCAGGCAGCTGAAACCCAGAGAGTATCTGCAGTGCTCAGAAATGTTCCTTTCCTCATTTTTCCTGGGAGCTGAAATGAAGCTTTAAATCTGAAAATAACTGTGCTGATAGCCCCATGTGTTTGGGGAATTAGACATGGTGATAAGGGGAACTTAATCCTCTCCCCACAAGTAAAGAAAGGAAGGCAGGAGGCAAATCTGGATGAGTTTCCCAGGAGAACTGGAGGCAACACTGTTTCTCCAGATGTCTTCCCAGTGATGAGATCCCTCCTGAGAAGGTAACAGTTTTCTTCCTCTATGTTGTGGTAGGCTTTGGGTGATGCAAACAGGCTTTGCTCATTCTTGAGCATTTCTACATTCTCTGCAGGCATGCCCTGTGGCATGTGATGTCTGGAGGCAATTCCCCAGAGTCTTTATCCAAAAATTGCACTATCTGTTGTGAACTTTTCCCACATGAAGCACAAATAAACATCAGTGAGTAGTCCAGAGCATACAACAGGATGCTCAGAGCATCATTGAGTAACTCACTAGTAAGATTTATCACAACAGGGAAGATGAAGGGAAAGATAAATTACTGATTTACTAAACAGCTCAATGTAAAAAATTGCTGTAGAGTAGGTTTGCTACTTAATGTTTTTGCTACTAAAGCTTGAAGCTCATTAAAAGCAAAAATTTAAATGAATAA
>VZTT01003535.1:11075-21991 GCA_013400855.1 Buphagus erythrorhynchus
TATTTTTTAATGAGACAGCTTTTTTTATATATATATATATATATATATACAAATTCTTTGAAATGTGGTGTTGGTTTTTTTAATTGGCTGTTGTTTGCTTTACTTATACACATGAATGTTTGCAAGATGTACTGAAAGCAGGAGCCTCCCACAGCACTACACACAGCACAGCGAGCCTGCATCTTGCTCCATCAAGTCCTTCCAGGCTTTTCCAAGTCAAAAGGGTCGTTTTCATTCCTGCTCATCTTCTACCTGCAAACCCAGGGTCAAATAAGCATTGATTGACCTCCTCAAACTCATCTCCAGATTCATTCCACACAGGCAGCAAGTCTGGAGTTTGCAGCCCTCCCACAGCATCGTCTGGCCCAACTCAAACAAACAAGCGAGATAGAAATAATTTCCTTTACGTTCAATCCCTCCAGTCACTCACTTCTCTAATAATTCAGCTCCTAGTGTTGATCCTTTTCTAAATATGGCCACATAAGCATAAGCAGTGAGCCTCAGTGCCAGCTTTGCAATTTCTCTTTCCCACTGGGGACAAGTTTTCCAGCATCTCAGATGTTTTCAGAACAGACGCCTCCCCCACCACTGCCACATATACATTTTATTTTATTTCTTATGAACGCCTCTTACCCACAGCAGTTACAAGTGCCAAATCATCTGATTTCACAGAGTGTCAGAAGAAAAGCCAGATCTAAGAACTTTTATAGCATTTTCTATCCCTTCTTCCTCTGCAACATGTTGATTTGGAAATAGTACTCTTCATTTGCTCAAATTCCAGTGGCCTCAAAGAGTCTGCTGTCCCTCTCCAGTTATTACACTGGTCATAGGACTTAATCAACTCCATCATGTTTCTGTAAGTTAAAGCTGTCCACGGGTACTGTCAAGGCTATATGCGACCAAACATGCAAACTAAATTTGTGGATTCATGCTATGAGTCTTTGAGCTTTAAGCATAATGATTTCCATGTTTCACAAAAAATAAACCTAAGGAACAGCCCATTTTTTACTGCCTCCAGATGAGCTATGAAAGCTTGTGTTAGAAAGCGTAGCAAAATCCTTTTTATTTTTTAATTTAGTTGTAAGTTTTTGTTATTCTCTCATTATTTATGTACTACCACAGGTGGTCATGGCAAATTACCAACATAATTTATGCCGGTTCTTTAACTGCAAGTCTAGCTTACTAATTAAATACCAGAAAAAAAACCCCAAAACCCAAACAAACAAACAAAAATCCCCACACCCCAGTCTTCAGCAGTTAAAAAGCAGAGGTACAGGAAAGCAGGAGACACCCCCAGAAAACAGAAGCTTCATATTTGTCTTCAGCAGACTATGTTTAAATGAAAGCAGACACCATTTTCATTTCCTCACATTTAATCAGCAGTGGATGGAAGAGGGCAGAGGAAGAAGGAAAGCCTCTTCAGCAGCAGTGTGGACAGAGCTGGGGTCTGGGGGGTGAACAAGGAGCCTCACAAAAAACAGGAGGCATTTCCAAGCACACGGCACAAACATAATGGAAGGTCCAGCACGGGCTTGGCTCCGCTGAACAAACAAAAGGGGATACTTTAATCATATTTTAATGAGGCTTTGCACGTGACCTGGTCCATTAGATGCTGAAATGCTGCTGCAGTTACTCTACAGCCACCTTGGCATTTGGTGGCTAATGCTCCAACTGGCCCTACAGTACCCTTGAGAAAGGAAAAATAAATAAAGCTGCTGCAGTAGCTCTGGTTGGTAACAGCATTAATTCACTGGGGGTTTAAAAGATCTGTAGACCCACAGACATCAGCATGATCAAGTGTGAAACCTTAACTCACTAACAACCAGTTCTATCAGGAGACATATTACACAGAATAATTAAGCCAATTTATGCTATATAAAAAGCAAGTTCATTATCCAAATACAAATATTATTTAACTAATAGAATGAATCAAAATCTAAGCTATGCAACAGACATTTAACATCAGAAAACAAGATATCATTGGTTCCTTAAGGCTGCAAAAAGTGAAAAATTTTCTGCCTTAAGAAACAGCAAAATTTGCTAACAGTCCAGAAATCCTGCTTTTGGAGTCAATTCGTCTCTTACTGCCTTCAAAAAGCAGTCCTGTTACACACATACAATTTTTTTCAGTTTAAATAAAATTTCCCTGATGTGCCCTAGTGCTTTCAACCACATCTTTGGCATTTGTGCACATCGTTGGAAAGCATATAGTCTGGTTTTCCCACACATACATTTTCATGCATCCTGACAATCATAACCACAATTCACATCAAAAAGGTGATCACAAAATCAGCATTTACTGTCTCTTCCAACACTTAACTACACAGCACTGATGCTAGTAGGTAGAAGGATCAAGAAAATCCCAAGTGAAAGCCTGCTGTTCTCACACTCTGCAGCTGAGCTGTGTAACTCCATGGTCCACACTGGAAGTTTGTGTGATTGGGGAGAGGCTGGACACAGTCAAAGGAGATTTTAATGCTCAACAGATCTAACACAGCAATACCATCCTTGACTCCAGAAATCCCACAATTCTTTCCCAATCTCCTGCAATTAGTGGTTTGGGGAAGTATCATTACAAAATTACTTTTGTCTTACTTTCCTATTAACCACTGCAGGAAACACAATGATGGGACATCCACATCTCTGATCTGACCCAGCACAGATGCTGTTGTGAAATAAGTAATTTCTCCAAATTATTTTACAAATAGACTCTGAACCAAGAAAGTTCATCATACTGCCTAGATTATTGTCACATCTAAAGATTCATCTTCAGCAACACTAAACTTTATTTCCAGCCTTGTATTCAATATCCTGTACACTGAAAATCTGAACCTGCAACTATGCACCTTTTAGGGGTTTATAAAGGTTTCATTCCTCCAAAAGACTGGTTCCTGATTTCTGATGTCCAGAGACTCCCATGCAGGCCTCCAGAGATCAGTTCTGCATGGTGGGAAGCAAAGAAAATGCCAAGCATCCTATATACTTTCCCATTCAGGATCTTTGTCCATACTGTACTGAAAAGGTTTAAATACCTCATCCCTTCGTCAGGTCATGATCTATCACAGCAAAACCATGAGGCAAGCTTCATGTCATACAATCATGCTTTTTAACAAGATGCTTTCACAGACGAAGAACACCTATTTTTCTTGCATTTAAGCTACATGAAGCTCTTCTGGCAGATCAATGGATCCTCCTAAGCCACCAAATTTCTTGCACAACATCAGAAATAAGTTAAAGCTCCTGTGTCCTGTAAATACAATCACCTGACATTTAGCTGCTATCTTCTAATCTGAAATAACACCCAATCCATAAGCATTCTAATCTTACCTTTATATAGGGAATTTATAATTTTTTGCTTCTTCTTGTCACTTAAAGATTACCAAGAAAGATTCCTGCAAGGTTATTCTGCCTCCCACCTTGGATAAAGGCCTGACTTCGAGCACTCAGCCTGATCTTTTTATTGGAATTTGAGAAGCATCTCTGAATGCCAGAACCAAAGAGCCAAGGAAGGAGTTTTATGAAAAACAGTTGGTGTTCACTGACTGTAGGCAAGTTCATCCTCATTCCTAAAAGTTGCTTAATTTCACCCATCTACTTTCCATAAGGATGTGGTCAATGTCCATGAGGAAATCCAGTAAAAGACAGAAGTGTATTATGTAGAATTCCATTGTGTTTACTGGGATGGCACGGAGCTCTGTCAGTAAATTTCACTTTTGCTGCTCAGGTAGAATCAGGGTATAGGCTGATCTGCAGAAAGTTTAGTTCTGATCAGTTTAGCAGGCTTAGGAGGCTATTGGAAGGACTGGAGAGGAGATTACGGGAGAGATTATTTCAAGATACATCTTCTTTCAGTACAAGCTGCAACCACTAAAGGATTCTGCAAACTGGACTCCCTGAAATGCAACTACCTCCCTCAATCCTTGCTTCTCTTAGAGCCTTAAGAGACATAACCCCACCACCATTGCTTTTCTGCCTCTAACCATACCACTACAGCACATCTTCCAAATTTCTCAGAAGTGATTTCATGCTCAGAAGATGCTACAGAACAGTCAGAAAACATTGTCATTAATAACTGCTGAAGAGACCACAACTATCACTGGCTTCTCCATTACAAAGAAGCCCTGGCAAGACAGCCTTGCCTAGAAAAAGTCTACTCCTCCTCCCCACAGATATATATGCCTTACTTACCAAGAAAGCCAACTAAGCAGCTCTTCTTTACATGCCTCCTGGCCTGAAACTTCTGGCACAGGAGATGGCGAGGAGTGCAAGGACAAGATATGGAGTACTACATGCAAAATTATTCAGCCTTACATCACTCTGATAAAATTTAACACATAATATCAGTTTTTCAGATGCTGATTGTGTTTGATGAAATCAAGTATCTGACAGTAGGCTGAAATGCATATCTAGCTCAGGAAGAAATAAGCCTAGTTCTCTCTGAGTGACCCCAAAATGCCCCTTTTTTTTTTTTTTTTTTACACACAACAGAACTGTGACTCTTGCCAGCCCCTGCAAAGCAATGGGAGTCAAACATGACTAATTGGCCAGTAAAAGAATAACAGAGAAATCAAGAACAAGTTTATGCAATTTATAATTGTTGTGATTTCAGCTTAGCACTGTTTCACGGAATCTAAGTTGACAGAAAACTGTTCTCGCGTTTTCTTGATATCTGAAGAATGAAAAACTATTCCACAATGCCTGGTTTATTTTTCTCTGAAGCATCCTCCTCCCCACAGTTTTTGATCATGCAGAGCAGCAATCAGTTAGCACTATTCAAAATAGTAGGTACAGAACAGTCTAGGCTATCGAATTCTTGCTTGTACTGATGAATGTTTACTCTCATGACTATTTTATTTCAATGGAAAACTTTCTATTGACTTCGCTTGTCTTTGAAACAGAATTGTGTACCTTAGAGAATAACCCATCATCCTGATTAATAATTAAATGAATCCATACAGTACTTATTCACTGACAGTTCTTTATTTGGAGGTCCAGAGGCATCAATAATGAAAACTCCTCTGTAGTACTGGCAAAGCTGTCAGCAGCAGATGTTGAAGATTAGGCAGCCATGAGGAAAGGAATAAATATAATATAGGATGGTTTACATATCAACTGTATGTAGGTCTATCAATGACCAAGGGAACTACCTCTCCCCTAACGTTTACATCTCTCAGCTTTCACCAGAGATAACAGCAGCCAAATATCTTCATCAACATGGGTGAATGCAGATGTCAGAACTGGCCAGAGCAATCCCTGCCTTCACAGCACAGCCCAGAAACTCTGACCTTCTGGTAACAAACTAAACTGGAGTCAACCGATTTCAAAACATCCCCAAGGGAAGAAATAGAATGGCCTGAAATAGTAGTAGCTATTCACCAGTTCAGCTCCAGAATTCTAAAACTTTTTACAGAAAAGTGACACAACTATCTCAGTTACTGAACCACAGGCATCAGGACAGATTCAATATCTAAATGCATTTCTGAAAAATGGAAGAAATTAACTAACTTACTAACTCCTCATAGCTAAACATTCTTCATCATTCTAAGTGGATTTTACTGAGGACAAATAAACCAGAGGGAAAAAAAAAAGATGTGTCTAACTGTTTTACATCTTGCTGACTAATAAATATCTAAACGAAATATACAGGAAGACTCCTCTCCCCAGCCCAGTTTCAAGGATTTGTTAATGCAGGATTGTACCCCGATCCACACAAACCATCTCAGGAATCTTCCAGACTTCCTCACCATCACCCTCTTCGTCCAAGAACTTGTAATAGTTGTTATTTCTGGAGCTGCATAAAAATGTCTTCACATGGTTCCCTAAACTGTTTATTTGCCTTAATTTTAAAATCTTAGCTTCCTTTAACAAGGTGAAAACAAAGATGACAAAGAAAGGAAAAGACAACTAAATACACATAAGAATAAGCACTGCTTACAGGCAAGCTACTTCACCAAGGTGGATTAAGGTGAAAGAGAGAGACTGAAGTCCATGCTCCTCAACCTCCATCTCCCATCTGTTTTACAGATTATATTCCTGTAACTCTGGGTTCCTCTTTCCTGACCGCTGCAAACCCACGGTGCTTCCAAAAGCCCTCCACCTTGCTTCTGTACCCCCTCCTACGTACAATTAGCCTTCCACTAAACTAGTGCAAAGCCAAAATGAAATGTTTCCAACAAAAACAGTCTCTCAAAGGTTAACAGTAGTACTTACTGCTCAACCCTGACCTCCATTTTACAGCAGTCCTGTACATACGCTGAATGACTTCTGCCAAAACTGTGACTAAACCTTCTGTACACAAGGCAAGGCTGACATGGCAGTGACAACACCAACAACCTAGCACACCTATTATTTGACCCGGATCAAGGACCTTTGAAAAGGTCAGAAAATATTCTAGGTTCATTCATTCATTCCCTCATCACTCTCTTTGACCACTGCTGGTGTCTTCTCACATGCTAATTACATTTTCAATAGTGCCACAAAACTGTGCTGACAAAATTGCCCCACTCAAGCCTAAGGGCAAGGTGACTAAAATAAAGCTCCAACCTTACTCGTTCTCATTATTCCAGATATACCATCCTTATATAGTCCCATCCAACCCATCCTTCCCCCTGCCCCATCCTCTTTGTTCCACCAAATACATCACATCCTTTCACCCTGTTCCTTGTGCTTCAAAAAAACCTTCAAACTGTATTAAACTCAGTGTCCTCACAAGTCACTTGATTCAAAGAAGACAGATTTCTGCACAACTGTAAGCCTAAATATGAATTTTGTTTGAGGTTTTCTGAATTCTGGAAAAAATGCAGCTCCTTTTCCTCCTGGTCTAATTCCACCTCAAACAGATCCCCCATGGAATGGTTATTCCCCGAACTGCCCTCTTCAGAGTTTGTCCCATTTTTCTCTATGGCACCTGATGTTACACGCTAACAGGGACTGCAAACTGGTTAACTATAAACTATATATAAACTATATAACCAGGCAGTAATAACCTGCTCTCACAAGCACTTCTTCCTAAACAGAGTCTTCCAAAAGCAACTTACCTTCTCTTTTTATAGCATGGGGGCATTTGGGGCCCAGAAATTAAAAATAAGAAAAGAGCGAGAAAAAGGAAGATCCAGAGCAAAAACAACATGGAAGTGTTTGTGATTGGAAGGAATACATTGAGCTCCATATAAAACAAAGAATTTATTCCTGAAACTGAATTATATACCCAAGAACTGCAAGTCCTGGCTAAACAAACAAATAAATACACAAGCAGGCTCTTCTTTTCTTCCATGCCTTCATCTTCTCTAATGAAGTAATGTTACAAGTATTTACCTTTTAATGCCTGGAAATCAGGACGAAAACGTGGGACAAAGAGGCCAGCATGAAATCTTTTATTTTCTAGCTATATTACAAAGGCACAATCAGCACAAGCCACACTTACTATGTAACATTTCACCAGTGAGTACAAACAAGAGAGACTTCCCTGAAGAGACAGAAATGCAGAGCGCTATGACTAACTTCCAACAGACCTTATGGAGGAGTCAAATATCCTCCAAATGCATGATATCATCTATGCTTGTGCCTGGCATTGGACCTCAACACTGAGATAAAAAAAAAATTTCTAACAAAGTCCCATATAATCATGCTCCATTTTTTTTAATCGAAGATATTTCTAAAGGACAAAACTTAACTGTGATGTTTCGCCACCTGCCTCCATCTGAGATGTCAGGGAGAAAAAAAAATCTGTCAAGACCACTAGAAGACACATCTGTTTGCTGAATACATTCCACATCAGATTACCAAACACAAAGACGTGAGCACTGTCAAACAGAAGGTGCTCACCTATTCCCAAAGCCACGTGAGTGTTTCTCTGCCACGCCACTTTCCCTGCCCAATTTCCATGACATTTCCTGGTTCACCTCAGCCGTCCCACTGCGGCACAGCAAATGCCATGAATCGCAAGAAGACATCTGATATCTGTGATATCACACGCTGGGATCCTGCCAGACAACCTCAACATGCCAAAAGGATTTCGCAGAGGAAAGGCAGAATTATAAAAGACTAGCTGAAGGCCCACTGTCAAACTGGATTTCAATACTTCTTTCTTACGTCCCAGGGTTTCCAGGAGCTTTAGTAATTACTAAAATTGGAACTGCCCAAAGTAAAACAAAAGAGTGTCTTTCAGCTGGTTAAGAGTGTGCTTTTGACAGCGCCCCAGAGCCAGTCCCCCATCCTCTTGGGCTGTGTATTTTATACTAAATGGTATACATCAAGTACATAATTCTCCATACTAAGAGTTTTCTATCCACACTTTCAGAATAGGAAACCAGAATTGCAAAACCCTAAGATTTGACAGCAGTGATGAGAAAAGAATACTTTAACCATTCTTTTTAAATAGATGAATAAATTAAATACAGTTAATCTAGAAACACATGTAAAGCACATACCGAATAGTCCTTTTAGCCTGAAACAAAAGGAGAAACAAATACATGGCTGCTTTTAATTTCTGCTCAGCCATTTACCCTTAAGAGATCACTTCCAGGCAAGTCCAATGAATTGTCACATTAAGAAACTGTACATGATGCAACTACTTTCTACTGGCATATTATGTAAGGGACAATAATACCATCCCCTGTGTCCTCCCCTCCAAAAAAAATGCTCCCAAAGAACATTTTGCCAAAACTCTGCAGGAGTTTCTGCTTAGGAGAGAATAATATAGAAAATAAGAAAAAAGTAAAAGGCAAGGAAAAAATATATAAATCAACTGAGTGCAGAGTCTGACAAAATAATTATACAAAATTAACTACTATTTGTATTAAAAAAAATAGTATTTTGACCTAAAAGCATCTATATTTAATGCTGGCACAACATTAGGTTTTACTTTGCATAGAACAGACTAAACAAAAGAAGAGCCATGAAACAGTTTACAAATATGACCTGTAAGTGAGGCAAGGTACTAAAAACTACAGATACTCGAACTCCAAGTACATTCTCAAAAGAAATACCATTTCCGACAAAGTAGTAAAGGATGCATAACCAAACCCTTTAAAAACAAATGTACAGCAGTCATCAGTGAAGTTACTGAACGGCACTTAGATGCAGCTGAACACACAGCACTGAGAAAAAAAAGTCTATCTTGTCTCCTGCTTCTATCTTACAAGTAGATGGTTACAATACTTGCACTCGGCAGTCTGGGAGCTGCAGTCATTTTCTGTAGCAAGTGTATTTTATTGTGCAGGAGCATCAAACACCACACACGACCATCACCATGATGTACACACAGCACAAAGACCCCTGCACGTAACCTCCAGCTTAGGAGCTGTGTGTACTTCAATAGCCAGCATTGTACAGAGTCACTGAGAACCTCTAAATGTCTGCCCAGTTGTTTCAGTTTTGCTACAGGAGTATGAACCCACTACTGCTTTATTTCTTCACATGAAAAAGCCCCAAACCGTTTTCATACTGATCTTCAGTTCAACAACTCTATGCCAAATAACACTATTCTAAGAGAAAAAATGAAGTTAAACAAAAATCTAAACTAACGAAGGAACGTTTTTCAATTACGTAAGAATCCAGTTAAGAGTGTTAACTAATGATTCACTGGTGAGCTTGTAGTGTTTAGTGTTCAGAATTATGTACAAAACTGAAGGAGTTTTTCAGGAAAATACAAAACACTACACAAATTAAGCGGTTCATATTTTGAAAGCATAGGTTCTTATGCTGGGTGGGTTTTTTTAATGAACCTGCTATAAAGTAAGGCCATTGGAAAAAGGGGTAGCCAGTCTCTCTTACTGCCCAAATAAAAGAAGAAATAGACTTTTTTCTTTACAGTTGTACCAAGTTTGTTAAAGTCAGCCAGTTACGTAACACTTACTTTGACTTATGACCTATTTGCTCACTGCTCATACAAAAATCATCATATATGATGGTCTGGCCATCCATTATGCACTAGAAACATACTTTATTTTTTAAAGTGTTTTTATTTTTCTCTCTTAGTTCAGAACTACAGTTTAAAACAGTGGGAGGAGCACCTAAAATTAACACTATAAAGGTATGCTTTGAAAGCATGTAAAATTAAAATGGCACGCTCTTCAAAAATAGCGTGCACAGAATACTTCGAAATATTAAAGAAAAATTAACCCTATCTCCGTTTTCCATCTCGCCAGTATTTACATCAAGAAGTGACCAAAAAAAATATATAAAAGGAAAAAAAAATAGTTGTGCTATAGCTAACGATATAAAGCAGTATTTTTTAAAGAATATCTGCGGGCACACGTGTGTAGGTGTTCCCAGGGCAGCGCTGACCGGATGCCCGGCTGCGCCCGGGTCAGGGCGGGCTGGGCTTTTGTGGTTCTTTCTCCCACCCACCACCCTCCTTTTCCTTATTTTTATTTTGTAAACGGCCGCGGATTATCCAGCGAGCGTGTAACTTGAACCTCTACACCCACGTCTGGACGAGGGTCCGGGGTTGTTTTTTTTTTTTTTGACCGAACGGCGTCGAATTCGCCGTGCCGAGTGTCAGCGGCGCCCAGTCCCCACGCCAAGTTTGCCGCCCGGTCCCGGCGGGTCCCCGGTCCCCGGGGAGCCCCTTCCCGCTGTCACCGCCTGCCCTCGATACAAAGAAGTTCAGCGCCAGCCGTACTCACCCCCGGCGAACTGGCTCTGCGCGACATCGCCCAGCGCCGCGGAACCGCTCGCAAATCCCCTCTGGAAAATGGAGGGGCTGGCACCGGTGCGATCCGGAGCGAAGAGAAGTTATTTACATGGCAGGGCCCGAGCCCAGCGCGGAGCGGAGACGGCGATGCTCAGCAGTGCCCGCGGTCTGCCATGTTCGTGCCGCTCGCTCGGCGCTCCCCCGGCCGCTGCCCCGGGGCCTCGGGCGGCTCTACAGGGCCCCCCCCATGGCGGCGCCGCCGGGGAGCGATGCGCCACAG
>VZTT01003535.1:22052-39264 GCA_013400855.1 Buphagus erythrorhynchus
CCCGGCAGCGGAGCCGGGAGCCGAGCGCGGCAGCGCCCGGCCGCTCCCCCCGCCGGCACCCTCCGAGCGCGGCGGGCGGCAGCGCTCCTGCTCCCGCTCCCTTCCCCCCCACGCCCGCACTTTTCCATTTAACAAAGCGGCGCAACCAAAAGTTAGGTTTCCATAGACGCCAGCCGCTTTCCTGGCGGCCCCTCCTCGACTGCTGGGGCTGCTCTGGGAAAACCAAGGTTTCACTCGTGAAAGATTAACGCGGAACTCCGGGGATCGCCCCTCTTTTTTTTTTTTTTTCTCCTTTTTCCACAGGATCACAGAACCCTTTGAGTTGGAAATCAGCTACTTCAAGCCTCGACCAAGGCAGGGTTACCTGGAGGAGGTGACACAGGAACGCGTCCAGGTGGGTTTGGAATGTCTCCAGCGAGGGGAGACTCCGTGACCTCCCTGGGCAGCTGTTCCAGCTCTCTGCCACTCTCAACGTAAAAAAGTTNCACAGAACCCTTTGAGTTGGAGATCAGCTACTTCAAGCCTCGACCAAGGCAGGGTTACCTGGAGGAGGTGACACAGGAACGCGTCCAGGTGGGTTTGGAATGTCTCCAGCGAGGGGAGACTCCATGACCTCCCTGGGCAGCTGTTCCAGCTCTCTGCCACTCTCAACGTAAAAAAGTTCTTCCTCATGTGGAGGTGAAACTTCTTGGTGTTTAGTTTTGTGGTTTTAGTTAGTGTTTTATGTTTTAGTTTTCTTTTTTTTTTTCTCCCCCTCCCACGCCCCCCCCCCCCAACATTTCCCAGGCTGCTCTACATTTCTCCAAAACAATCTGGAATGGACAAGCTACAAAACCAAAGCTTGACAAATGTCCATCTACAAATGGCTCTTTCCTAATCCTCCAAATGCTCCCTGCCAATTTTACTCTCCTACAGAGAGAAAAACAAATCCAGAAAACATTACGCAAGTGTCACTTCACTTGCATTGATAGATACTTGCACACTAATGGGTCCTGCCAATTTGAGCAGTAATGCAACTACCTTTGTTCAACTTCCCTTCACGCAAAAAACCCTGAAGCAGCTGTGGTGTAATGCTTTGCTTCTGTCCATCTCAGGTTTTCTTAAAATTTGTTTAGGTACCTGACATCTGCATGACAGGTTGACACACTGACAACAATAAACTGACTTGTCTGCCAAACAAAGTAAGACCATGCATCACCTCTATTTTTTCACTCATCTCAATATTTTTTCTTATCAAATTCTCTTCTGTCACACCGAGCTGCAGCTGGACATAGTTAATCTTGGGCACCATCTGTTGTGGACAAGCAAGTAAGTTCAGTATTGCCTTATGAGTACTGTTTAGAGAAATTCTCAATAAATGCACCTAGGAACTCAAAGATACTATTTCACCTCTGAAACTGAACAAAACAAACCCGAATTCCCACACTGATTCACAGAGCAGGATCTGCCCAGGTAGAGGGAGTGGACCAATGCTGCCTCTCCTTCCATTTTCAACTGGAACATGTTCTAGGTGCCCAGCCTACAAGAAAGTTTTTATCAAAACCATTCTGCAGAGATGAAGATAAAATTTTAAAAAGAAAGCACTCAGATGAAAAAATCTCCAGGTGTTTACTCTGAAACAAGTAACTATTGTATAAGAGCCATTGTGCCATGTTAGTACAGGTACGGACACATAAATATATTTGGCTACAAGGTGCTATCAAGCTCTGGCTTATCAGCACATCTCTGTAACCACACATAGTAGCACACTCAGTCTGCTGCAATGAGAAGGTTAAATATGTTATTCTAAACCTTAGCTGAGATGGTGAATGTCAGGGGTTTATTTTGCAGTAAGGGTTGGTTGCATTGGTCCAACCAACAAGTGGTGAATTGCAAAGGCCCTACTGAGACATTTATCACTTTGCCTATTCCCCTTTCACACCCACACTCCTTCAGGTTCAGCCAGGACAAGCCTCCGTTGGACGTCCATCTCTGCTGAGTTTGAACATTTTTCTAACCAGTTATTCTCAGATCAACTAAAGTAAGCTTGTCTTCAACCAAAGATACCAAACAGCAGACAGCAGCTGTGTGTTTTCTAAAGAAGTGTTTAGGGTTAGTAGGTTAAGCAAGGCTGGAGCACCAAGTTTCCTGTGTGTCATGTATCCCACAACTGCCTGTTTTGATGAGGTTCCACTACAACCCTGGTGTGGTGCCATTCCAGGTGATACCCCTGCACCATGACTCCATCAACTCACAGCATTGGCTGTGCTGCTGTACCTTAAACCTCCAGATATTTTCACATGTTACACTGTTAAAAACTTCAGGTTTTAACCTAAAAGGTAATGGGTCACCTGACAAGTTTAAGTACACTAGCACAAACAAGTTTTAATTCAATAACAGCTGGTTAAAATAATAATAATAAATTACTCTCAGTATTTTTCCTTGCTGTTCATGTGACCCAAGATCCAAGCTGACAGGTATATAAAGCCACATTAGCTGGCCTTGTTCTTCTTCTCCTTCTTTGGGGATGCACTTTCTCTCACATCAAAGCGTGAGACTTAGTTCTTTTACTGTAAGAACACATTAATTTCCATAAAAATCTTAGGAAGTAAAAAGTGTAATTTTACTACAGCAGAGTCAGATGTGGTCCAACACCAGTCACGTTGACTGATTACTACTTCTCCACACAAACTGCCCATAAATTGCATTCAGTAGGATTATATGTTCAGCAGCAGTTCCAATGGAAGCTGATCCTACCCCACACCTCTTCCCAGCCTCGGAACTGCTCCCACTCAGCTGAATGTTGGATTGTGAACCAGACACATCGACCAAACCTGCTACAGAGCAACCCAGCAAGAAGCAGCACAGCTGGACACTGAGAAAAGGCAAAGCAATTGTGTCTGCAGCAGTTCCCTGCCCCGATTCACACATGTCCACAAACGTGCGTCACCATAATGGCAAGGCAGGAAATGTTTATGCCAATGCTTCTGCCAAGAAAATGTACATGGGAAAACTGGGACCAGTCATCTCTCCTCAGACTTTTTTTTTTTTTAATAAGCAACAGAAGTGATAGATTTAATGATTAAGATAAAAACTTATGTCTATACATATGGTGGACTGTTTTCTTCCAAGCTCAAATTGATTAACTCAAGGATGCCACTCTGAAGTTAATCAAGACACATTGAGCAAAGCATGCCCTATCTGTTTGTGATAGGCCCAATTCACATTCTTTAACTTTGAGAGAATGTTTCTTCACAGCAACCAAGAGAAATTCAGAAATAGACAAGTCACCAATTCCAATATACTCCTATCAAAATTTCAGATGGAACACATAGACAAATAAGAGACATGGGCTTCTCAACAGAAATATTACTTGGTTACTCTAACTGGGTCTTACATCTGATCTGTTACTTCATTGATTTTAAAATGTAAAGATACATATATTAAGAAGCTCAAAAATGTGTTTGTCTTTCATAAACATTTTCCTTAACTCCTGCCGACCTGCTATTTCCAAAATATTCAATGGGTTTCTAAAAATACTATAGTTGTAACAACTTGAGATTAAGCACTAAGTACTGAGCTATGAAAGGACAACAGCAGAAAAGGAAATGCAAATATTTCTCCTTAGCCTGGCAATTCTATTGAAATGTAAAGGCATTTTACCTTCTAGTATCCCTTTATGCTTCCATGCTACATAGCAACTCAAACCACCCTCTTCTGTGAATAATTTCTCTGTAAATTCCAATTTCCATGCCAAAGGATTAAACAGAAGACTACTGACTCCTTTTTTTACTGCATTTGAAGGGGTTTGGAAGTTCTTAGTTTTTAACGTGTACTACAACATTCTCTAGAGATAGACTCCATTTCTAAAAGTAAAAGAAAAAAAAAAGGTTCCAAACCAGTTCCAAACAGTCTGTTTCCTCCTCCCTGCTCACTCTTCTTGTGAGCATGAACCAGATCATATCTAGACCCAAAGAAAGGCTGGCAGCACGTCACACAGCCAAGAAACACGTTTTGTGTATTAACTGCATACCCACATTAACATATTGTGATAAATTTGATTTAAAGCCATTACATCTAAGATGTCCTATCTAGCAAGCTTGCTTTTAGAAACAGAATTTGAACAGCAAGGTAAGTCAGATAATTGAAATAGCTTTCTATAAAGAAAGCATCACTTTCTGTCTCTTCTCATGGTTTTGACTGGCAAGGTTTGGCAAATATAACTTCCAACCCCCCTACCATGGGCAGGGATACCTTCCACTAGACCAAGTTACTCCAAGCCCCATCCAGCCTGGCCAGGAACACTTCCAGGGATGGCGTAGCCACAGTTTGTCTGGTCAAACTGTTCCAGTGCCTCACCACCCTCACAGCAAAGAGCAAATAAATAGAGAGAGGACTAAAAACCAATATAGATGAAAAGACCACAAGTTGAAAAGAAGATGCAAGATGAGAAGAGGCAGAAAACAGAAATACCTAAACACTCCCAGGCCATCAGAAAATGACTCATTGCTAGTGACATGCATTGTTAGCTGCTAGCACAGGCAGGACAAAACTTTTCAACAGTGCATGATGGAAATCCAATGAGAATATAAACTCTGACATATTTGCTTTAATGTAATCAAAATAGCCCTACCCTTTTCTAGCAGATAAACTTTTAGATGTGCTTTTTAAAAAGAAAATCTGGAATGCCAAGTGACACCATTTCTGAAAAAAACAATCCCAGTGTGGTAAGGAAGTAATTATTTATTTAGTATATATGGAATCACACAGATTAATAGATAAAGCAAGTATCAGGTGACAAAGCAAATAAGAAACACAGACGATGAAACAAAGAGATTGAGTAAACTATTTTCTTTCCATAAACAATACAGGAAAATACCATCGAGGAAATAAAAGCTATTACACATCATT
The DNA here is from genome assembly GCA_013400855.1 of Buphagus erythrorhynchus. Taxonomy (NCBI): domain Eukaryota; kingdom Metazoa; phylum Chordata; class Aves; order Passeriformes; family Sturnidae; genus Buphagus; species Buphagus erythrorhynchus. The sequence goes on from VZTT01003535.1 coordinate 26,943, forward strand.
CACTGTGTAAAAGCAACGGGTACAACATAAATAATGGACATCACCATCAGAAGGGATGCTCATGGAATAGGATCACACAGTCACTCAGGTTGAAAAAGACCTCAAAGGTCAGCCAGTCCAATCTTCTGCTGGTCAAAGTCAGTTCCCAAAATAAAAATATTTTTAAGTTCCATTCGTTGTTTACATAGCTGTGTAATTACAGTGCTGAAATCCAATGGGGGGACTCTATTTTAAATAACTTATGCCAAGTACAGACAACAGAGATCAGGCCATAAAGGTGATTTCAGACCACCCAAATCACATCTAAACACCTTTGTTCAGTATTTCCTATTAGATTGCCCCTGCTCAGACCCCAGTCTATCTGAATTACATTTCAGAGATAACTACTTCATTCTTCTGACTAAGCATAAAGACCTAGGCAGAATTTAAAGACACTTCCTCCTTTCATTAGTAAGCTCCTTTAGAATAGTAAAATAAACATAATAATTCCTTTCAAGTTTTGAAAGAAAACAATTCAGACAGAAACTAGACCATCACAATGCTCCTAATAAAAGAAACCTAGGTGGCATGACTACAGGAGCTAGAATTCAGCCTCTGCCCTGTCCCCAAGGCCCATTACTAATAGCTGTTATGGATATGCTCCCACACCATATGACGTGGTCACATCCATGGCAGATGTAAATTCCCCAGGTTCAGTTCAGGCTACACACTAAGGGACAAAAAACAAAACAAAACAAACAAAAAAAAAAAAAAAATCACAAAAAACCCCAGAAATACTTAACAATTTGATCAAAACAACATTTATAGTCTTTAGATAAAAGCCAGCTAACAAATGTCTGTCACAATACTTTTCCAAATTTTACCCACATGAGGAAAACAGTGCATCTAAGAAGATACAGAATAGCTGAGAGCCCAAGCTTCACCTCAACAAGTTTCAACATGTCCAAGACAATTATGACTTCACTTTTTCTAAGTGTGAGCATGCTAACTAAGTATAGACAAGAAACTCATTGGTCTAAAAAAACCTTTAAAATAACATGGTCAAGCTAACAATGTAAAAACTGGTTATTTTTTTGGCTATCAAGACAGTACAAAGCACGTAAAATGAAAAGAGACACATGAATTAAAAAAAAAAAAAAAAAGCCAAAAATATTCTTAAGCAAATATTTATTTACGTTATCAGCAATTTAAAACCCCCATTGACAGCATCTGGTTAACAAGCCTTGAGATTAAGATTTTCTGCTTGTCCATAAAGTAGGTTCATAACCAACAGTACTTTCTCTGTTCTGCTCTACCAATGTATCCTTGTTTGAGAAGACCACATAGAGAGCACATGAAATGTGAGTTTACCAAGCTTTTATATTTATTCTTAAGCAACTAATACATTTGAAATGAATGTATTTCCAAGCTGTTCACACCACAAAACAAAGAATACTCTCCCATTCCATTAAAGAAAGAGACAACAGCATAGCCAGACGTGCTACAGGAAAGAGCTCAGAGATTATTTCTTTAAATTATTTTGCTTACAGATCATTTATTTCTTGAGTTACCCTCCCATTTCTGGGCCCAGTTCCCTCCTAAAGGGCTTCTGGAAGACGCAGGCAGAAATATAAATCAGAATTCCTGCCGAATGTGTTTTGCACTTTCCTTTGTATAAATCTCTACCAGGATGCCTGATGCAAGGTTAATTACTCAAAACATGAACCAGGAAACATTGTGTGTGAGAAGCCTGAAGTAGCACTGAAAGCCAGCATTTCCCAGAGCCTCATGGCTTGTACATCCCATCTCCTCTGCTCCCTCTAGAGCAATTCTGCTGTGAGCTGCTCCTCCTAAACTTACATCCCTATGGGTTAGAGAAAATTAACTGTGGCACACTGCTTGCCCAGGAGGCTGGAAGTGAAAACTGATGAGAATTCTATCAGTTTGATTGAATTCCCCCTTAAGAGAACACCACCAACAAAACAAATCCAGTTATGGTTATACCAGTACATTAAACGTAGTTGGTGATGCTGGCCTTGAGGCTGACAAGCACGGGACAGCTTCCATCCATGCTATCGAATTCCCAAACTCCCACACAAAGCAGCCACACACAAACTATGCTGGGAACAGCATGTGGACCACACAAAACCTTGGGCCAGCCTTGAGAACTGTTTGGCAGAGTGGTCAGAACTGGATGAGCAACCACTGGAACCGTGTGACAGTGGGGACAGCAACTCCAAACATTCCCTGCTGGGTTTTTCACAACCATGGACAAGAAACTGAGTGCTTCATGTGCCAGGACACTATTGCTGGCTATAGCCATGCCCCTCATCCACACAAAACCACAAATTAGCCCCACTTAGAAATGGAAAATTTAAGGAAACTGAAATGATCAGTTATTTTTATTTTCAAATTCCCTTTTCCAGGCTTTTCCTCACAATGAAAAGCATCTAGCCCATTGCTAAGTTCTAGTCTCATGCAGTTCAGTGGGCCACGGTAAGAAAAAATAGTCACTTGCTTTTATTACAAGGAAAAAAAACAGAAAAGGAAAAAAGCTGGAGGTGAAACAAACATATAAGCAACAGAGAATGGGAACTAAGGAAAAAGGAACTGGGAAGGCTGGGAGAGAAAAATCTGAGGAAGCTGCTGAGTCTTTGGAATCAGCTAACAGAAGTTTTCAGAGCACATATCTCAGAGGGTAAGAGGAGGCCTTCATCATCCATACGTCTAATAGAAAACTAAAATATCAGAACAAACAGCCCAACATGTTTGTGAAAACGCTGAGGACAACTGTTTCACAAAGTTGAGGGTGCCAGAAGAGCAGTTACTTCACACTTCACTCTATTAGGGCAGGCTCCATTTTAAACATCTCAATGTGTACAGTGATTTGGCTGGAAGTGGTAACGAGAAGCACTTGCTGTGCCAAGGAAGGGGGAAAGCGAGAGCAGCACAGAGAGGAGAGCAAGTTTTTATCTTCAATTAACTGCAAGAAGAAAATCAAATTTCAACAAACTCTTTGAACTTGTTGCTAGAATCTCTTGAGACTAGAATTTAAAGGATTGGCAGTTATTGTACTGGAGTGTGCACAATGGCAAAGTATTCCAAAGCAGGGGAGAGATAGGAAATGTATATGAACAATACAGGCTACATCAAAAGCAGCTAGTAATAAGGGTCTGAAACTAGAAAGAATCATATTAGGAATGGAAACAAGGGCATTTTAATGAATATAAAGGAACAGCATAAACTGTCAGGGATAAAAATCAGAAGAGATAAAAGCACAGCATGCAGTATTACCATTGTGCAGTATAAAAGGCAAACAAAGTTTCAGAAATATTTTAGAAGTAAGAAGGAAAATACAAAAGTCTGTACAAACAGTGTTTAGAAAGAACAAACGGATAACAAAACAGACTCAAATGCCATTTTCTGTATTTCAGCCTTCATAAAACAGAGTTATTGTAGCTAATACTAGAAACCGATTTTGTTGCTAGACTAAATTATCAGAGAAATTCAAGTCAGCAGGACTGGAAGAATTTCACACCATGCTTAAGAAACAGAGAGAAGTAATCTGTAAACTATGAGCAATCATCTTCCCTAATACAGTTCTGGTAATAAAGCTCTAAGAGAAGCTGGTAACAATGACCTATGGCACTCAGAGGGTTTTTATTTGCAAATCTTTTCAATCCATGTGGACGAACATTGCAAGAAAGACCCTTCTTCCAGGACCTGCATTGACACACACAGGAGAGTTATATACAGTACATGACTGAGGCAGGGACAACAAATATTTTGAAGACAAGATCTTAACAAAAAATCATTCCGATAATTGAGAAGTGGTTCATATCAACCAAGTGAAACTTATTAAAGACTAGCAATCTTCCAAAGGATAAATCAGTTAAATTAATATTATGTTGCTAAAGAGGTTAAACTTGTTCAGTGCAGAACAAAGGAGACAATCACCTGATAAATAAAAGTTTTGTATAAAAATTGTTCTTCATTTCAGCTGTGGAGTCTTAGCTGTGAGTAATACAAGACAAAACTGGCTTAATCAGCAGTAAAGAATATTTATTTTATACTGTACAAAATTAGTTACTGAAACCAATTGCCTAGAGATAAAGGGGAACTACATTCACTAAATACTTCAAAAACAAGTCAGAGACCCATTTGTCAGAAATGGAACAGATACACAACACACAGAAGGATGCACAAGATCACCCTGAAGTCTTTTTTGGCCATACAGTTCCATTTATCTCTGCTGATACAGGAAAACTAAATATTCCTTTTATTTAAAAGAATTTCACTGCGCTTCTGAACTTCACACATCAGGAAAAAGAACCCTGAATAATTCACATTCTGGATTTATGAAACGGCTTACTAATAAATCTCTCAAATTTTAAGACAGAATTACTCCTCTCTTTATTAGTAACAATATGGAGCCACCCTTGAGCCCTAGGAACACTGCAGACAGTCTTCAATGCCAGACAGACAGGAGGGCAAGACACCATGATTGGAACATCCAGGTTCCATGAACACTGGGATGTTCCAGAAGTCATTCTGGATTAGCTACAGCTTCCAGACAGTCCTCACATCACAGCCACCTCAGATGTCAGTAAATGTTTAATGGCAGAGACTGCACATTTGGACCACATCTTCACTACCAAAAATCCCTTTTATCTTACTGTTCCATAAAGTGACTCTACTGCACATGCTCCAAGGAATATAAATATATATTAAGCAAACTAAAAAACTGGTAATTTTTCCTAAAGCTGATTCCTTTTTCCTGAGAGCCTAATTAAAACTAGTTTTGGCAAGACTTTATTTTCAGTAATAACACAGTAGAAGAGAAAAAGTACTCTTTTTCCCTCCCCCTACCCAATGCCAAAAGTCTGGGTGAAAACATCCTAGTTTGATAGTTCCAGCAGTTTCTTCAAGAAAAGCAATTCAAATGTTGATACATACAGAACTGAAAATTAGCAATTATAAATTTATATGGGAATGGCAGGCAGTAGGATTGGGTGCACATGTGATTTAGTAAAAAACCTCCCCAAAAAAATGTGAAAGGCAAAAAATATTCTGAAAGAAGCAAGAGCTCATTTGCTTTTATTATAATGCCTATATATTGACATACTTGTAGGAAAGAGCTTCCGGGATAACAGAAATTATTGTTAACATAAAATATTTTACTTACATTTTTATTTGAGGGTGCTTTAAATACTCCATTTAAGAACGATTCTCAGGATCAAAGTGAGAACTGAAATTCCTTATTTAATCAATGCCAATGTCTGGGGCAAGGAAGATGAGAACAACTCCTCTATCTGTACACTGTGAAGAACCCCCTCGACATCACTATTTCTTTTTAAACAACCAATGAACCAGCTTTATTTGACCATAGGCTGTAAAAATCTCCATCTCCTGAATTGGAAAGCTCAAAGGAGTAGAAAATCCCTCAAATTTCAGAGAGCCAAGGCTGTACCTTTGCAGAGAGCACTGCAGGCTGGCAGTGCTGCCAAGAGCCACAGCTCTGCCTCCCTCCAGCAGCCTGGCCCTTGCTCTGGCCTCCTCCTCCTCCCTCGTGCTATCACAAACACGTTTCTTTGCCAGGTTAGCTCTACCCCAGCTCAGTTTCCCAGTGCAGCTCACCACAAGTGCCTGGGTCAGCACAGGGGAGAGAACAAACAGCTGGTAGCAGAGGGAGGGCAGTGCTGCTGCTCCTTTTTGCTGCCAGAACCTGCTTAAGATTTATGGTGGTTGGGGAAAATAACCACCTGATGCACTCCATACACTCACAGACTATGTTTCTTTAAGTAATAAATATTCTGTGTTTTAAGGGTTTTCCTACTTTATCTTACTTGTTTTCAAAAGCACTAATGCTGTTAGAAGAACTTACTCAGCGTAGCTCTTGAGACAAGTGCCCAAACTTATTTTGACTAAGAGAGGAATGGCATGAACAGCACTGTCGAGTGCCATCCTTCTCGTGGGGGAAAAAGAAAAAGCAGAACAAAAAAAGCATAATTCAGTATAAGTTACCAAAAGTGCAAGTTACAAGCAAAAAAACTAGTAAAATCTTGCTCCTATGTATTTATCCAAGTTATATGAACCATTCAGATCATATGAACTGGTGATCAAATGTATTAAACATAGAAAGGAGGAAAGCTTTCAGTATTTCCTGGAATTGTCAGTCACGTAATGATTTAGCAATTAGTAACATTTTAGTGTACCTATGACAGCATTTCTTGAAAAGGTAATTTCACAGCATTAGTGTATAACACTGTGTAAGGGAGTGGATAAGGAAATTCTGTTTTCCCTGATAATACATAACCCTGCTACCCCTCCAATACTGCTGTGGTGCAGAGAGTTAAAAAACTAATTCCAGCCTGAGAAAGGCAGAGTTCACCTATTCTCAGCAAGCCAACTGCCTTGGAAAACCATCTCTCAGCTGAAATGATGATAAAGAATAGAAATGTCCATTTCCAATTACTTATCTTACGAAAGAACAATGACAAGAAGTTAGTAGGAGTTAACATGCTAACAAGTAAAAAAAAAAAAAATCCACAAGCAAAGCCAAGAAAATGGAACTGTTTTATTGTTTTAAGCTGGGAAAAGTCTCCTGTGTCATTGCACTCAGGATGAAGAGATGTCTGGTATGTAATCGGCTCAGAGTAGCAACCAAGAGACTGGGCAAGACACACCTTGTGACCAATATGTTGCGATTTCAGACAGGCAACACACTAAATCTGTCCCTCTTGGGGGTCCCCTCATGACAAGTGCTACAGAAGTTCAAGGGATCATTAAATACAAACATAGAGAAACTAACAACTGAATTATCAAAAAAAAAGTCTCTAAGAGTCTTTCACAGCAACTGCAGTCTGTTTCAAATTGGGGAAACTGTGCATCTATTTCCAGCATTCAGCTTAACTTCACTCACCCTTAAGACACAAGGGAAGACTCTACATGAATCCACATTTTAATAACTTTGTGGCAAAACAATTCAATAAACCCTATCCATCTTGCACAAGTACTTATCAAGAACTGAAAATCTGAAATTAATACAGATATCATTCACCTCCTGAGCACTCTGAGCCAGGCTCCTGAACAAAAAAAATACATAAAGCAGTTGGGGAATTGCTTGGTAATTCAAATACGGTGGAGGAAGTCACAGAACATGGGCTGCTGAAGAAAATGGCACAAAGCTCAGCCCTGTTCTGCAAAGAGCCAACTTCAATTCTCACACCTCATCTCCTCCTCACTCCATGTTCCACTATGTGCCTTCTGGCTTTTGGCCAAACGGTTTGATACACGTGGCTTGTACCGGCCAGTGTTTGCTTTAATACATTAACCCTTTGCTGTGCAATAGCTGTACAAAGCTTGTCCATCAAAAGACCTCAGTCTTGCCAGGTAGTGATGACCCTCCCTGACTCCGATCTTGTATTTAGGAATATTTTTATCCTACAACGCAACATACTTCTTACATTTGCAAATGTTAAATTTTGAATTGAGAAAAGGGCAGGCAAGTAAAGACACAAGTATCACACAGAAGGTGTGTGATGAACTAAAGAAACACAGCTGAGCTATAAAGCTCCATCCAACACGTTAAGGTTCTTTCAAAATGAGAGTAGGTATCTTTAAATACTGGCCTACCCCAATGCAAATGCAACTAAACTGATGATAAAAATTCTCAAATAATCATTTCCTGGAAAAACACTTATGCTTAAGGGTCCCCAAAACTATCTGCGTATGTGAAATCAACGACCTTTGAAAACCTACTACAGCTTACATTGGCCAAAGTAATGAAAAATTACTATGGAAATTAAAACAGGGGTAATTAAAAAAGACACAAAATGTTCTCCACAATTTTGAAAGCATTATTACATGCGGCTTTAAACTAAACACATTTGCAAAAATAACTTGTAACATACATCAAGATCTGATTGATGCTGAAAATAAAGTTTAAAGTGAGCTTAGACAATGATCTACAAAGGGTCATAATCAATGAGACTTCTGCTACTAAATTTTGCTAAGAAGCTGCATCTGTTTGTGCTGCTTTTAACCTGTGGAGATTAAGAAAGGTCTGCTACTTAAAATTGATTACAGAAATGTTTACTGCACCTGTACAATACTATTCTGATATATTTTCATGAACAAACAGCTGTTCATACAATAACAGTATAGTTAAAACAGAATTCTTCCTCTACAACTTTTCGACCACATTCCTATCTTTCAGGTCCCTACCCTGGAACTTGAGGTATAATCCAAGCAAGAGTTAAGATCCCAAGATTTCAGGCCATACAATGAGGTGGCACCTGATTATTTCCATTTTTCCTCTACAATCCTAGCAAGAAGATTGTAGCCATTCATCTGAAAGCTTCTTTCTTCTCCATCATGTCCTAGCTTTAGTAATGGAACTTCATTATCTTTTTCCAACTTTTATAAATTCAATTTTTTTACCTTTAAGGCACAAAGGCAATACTACAAGAATATTTTCTTCATTCACTGCTTTGACTACAGTTCTCTGTAGTCTTCCTGATGCACCATAGCATCAACAACTTCCCTGCTCTCAATTTCAAGGCTCTGCATGGCATGTTCTTGCTCCACCTCTTAAATCTGAATTGCTGCTCTGTACAGATACCCCCTTGTCAAAATGTAAGGAAGAAAACAGGAGTGTTGGCCTGGCAGTTCAGGCAGGAAACCAGTTATCTGTGAAAATCCTCAGGGTGACAATGCTACCCTGCTTTAAATATATCCCCCAAGTCGGATGCCTGTGAATCACTCCCCGATGCTGAGATAGCCAGGGTACTTGAACTTCTGCATGTTCTCTTGCTCACAGCATTCTCACAGCTCCCTTGTGCTTTCCCAATACATTTCTCACATTTACATGCTGCCTTATCTTTAAATTTAAATTAAGAAATTGTTTGTGCAGGAACAACCTTTGCTTATGCATTTGTACTGCATGTAGTGTAATGGTGCCCTGGCCTCTAGGCACAATTACAATATAAATAATAAAAATGAACTGTTCACCTAAGATTAACTCTCCTGACAGTGCTACATGAAGCTACATCCTTCAAACAATGATAAAAGGCTGTTCTAGCACCACATTCTACTATCTGTACCTCTCTACAGGTACTGATGACACTGCTTCCCAGTTCTTCACCTACAGGAGGCCTCCACTGTACCCTGTATTTATCTGTGTCCACAGCATCACTGGAATTTTTCCTGATAACCAGGTAAAATGCAGAATGAGATGTGGGCAAGCACTGTCCTACTGAAGAACCCTCTGCTCCCTTAACATAAGCCTACTTCTGGGAAAAGCTGAGAATCCCTAGCATCTCACAGGAGCAGATTCAAGGCAGTTTTCCATCTGTCTGCTTAAACCCATCAAATTTTCTTAAAAACATGGCCTTCAAAGAAGATAGTACCAACCTAAAGCACTCTCCAATATGGCACTGCTGTTTAATGGAGGCATCCATAGCTGAGGAATTATTCTACTCTGGCTTTGCCAGTTTAATGCAGGGCTCTTCGTTTTATCATTACTTAGACTGCACTTAGACTGAACATTCAGTGGAACATTTCCTATAATGGGATAAAGCAGTTGAACAATTTGACTGGCTAATAGTGATTTAGACATGTGATTACAGTACTGAAAATGGTCTGACATATGCTCTTTTATCTGGTTTACATGAGGCACATTAATCCAACTGGAAAGCACAGAAGTGAAAAGGAAGATAGGACCAAGCATTCTGAAGGAAAAAATAGAAAATAGTTTTAGTTGTCTTATTTCTGTATTTGCTAGGCTAGTTGTAATCAGTATTTTGTAAATAGGAAAACTTACAAAATAAAACTATTTTCTTCCCAAAATGGATGCAACTACAAACCACCAGTCTATACCTATGCTGCGCAGGTTAGAAAATAACTATTTTTTAAAAAATCCTAGCTTCAAAAACATTTATGACTTATGTCATAATGCCTCTACCAAAAGTACCAAAAGAATTTGCAGAAAGATGCAGCAGGACAGGGAGCACCACACCAGCCAGAAACAATCAAAGTGTGAACAAAGAGTATTGATTCATTTTAATTTTTGTCTCAGCTAATTTAATTTCTCAGTTTTACACAAACACTTATAGTCATGTAAGCATAAGCTCGTATTTTACAGGAGTATTTTATTTCTTCCTAAACCTAGCCAACAACATTCCCATGACACCAAAAACCTAACTGAAGGCAAGGAATTACCTGTTTAGTACACACTTTTCCTCAAAAGTGCATACACAAGCTGAAACTGGCCTAACAAGATATGTCAATTCTCACTTATAACACTATTTAGGTTTTTTGTGCAGACTGGTACATTTCAGTTGCATTTACATTTTTCTTCAGAAAAATTCCCTTTAAAATAAAACATTCAAAGGTTTCCTATGTGAGGTTTGGATTCTGAAAGGAAAAATAAAACCAAGGTATGTAAAACTAAATGTAAAGGAGATGAACCCAAGAACTTCACCTCACCCATGAGTATGTTTGCCAACTACTTTCAACGACCACTGTATTAAAAATTCTATTAGGAAAATACATGAGACAATGAAAAGAGGGAGCTGTAAACAACACACCTTCCCCAAAACCAGAGGTGACACAAAAATCTTTGCAGGCAAACTTTCATCAATGATGACAACAACAACAACAAAAAAATAACGTGTCCCAAACTAATGATAGCTCTGTCCTGGGATACTTCTATATTTGTAAAAACAAATGCATATAAATGATGCGTGACCTTTGCATGTGTTTAGGTCCAGCCCAGCAGAATCCCTTGTCATGTTGTGGACTTCCACTGTGACCTTATGGTCGGGCTTGACCTTAAAGGTCTTTTCCAACCGAAATGATTCCGGCACGGAAATTGGCAGCGATGTTTGTGGAGGGCGTTTAGGGAAGCGTCAGGACAAACACGGCAGTGTCAAACTGAGCCCGTCCCCCAAAACAAAGGGAACAACCTCTGAACCCCGAGGCTCGGACAGACCTCACAGCGCAGGAGCTGCTCCGGTCACCTCCTGACGTTCCTTGGCCAAACGTGCCGCCCAGCTTTGCCCTATTACCGCTGCCATTAGCTATGCCAGGGCAAGCTCCATCCTACTCAAAAATAACCCGCGGGGAGCGCAGCCAGCGCGGCAGCGGCGCTTCCCGGGAAGCGCCCGCCGGGGCCTCACCCCGGGCACCGCAGGGCAGCGCGGNCGAGCGCCCGCGCCCCCGGCGGGGAGAGGCCGCGGCGAAGGGAGAGCTGCCAGCGCCTGGGAACGGGCTCCCCCCGCCATCCTCCGCCCCCTCCCTCCGTGTGTTTGTTGTGCTCCGGCACCGTCCCGCCGGCGCGTCCCTCCGTGCGGCGGCCGCTGACAGCTCCCCCCGCGCCGCCCAGAAACTCCTGCCTCAACTCTGCGTGTGCGCGGGGGGTGCGGGGGTGTCCTCCCCGCCACCCGCCGGGAACCGTGTTTGCCTTCCCAAAAAGAGGAGGGGAAGGGGGGGGCATAGCGAGGAAAAGCGACGAGGAACTACCGTCAGCGCACAGGGAGTACCCGGGCGACGCTGAAGGCAGCCGAGCGTCCTGGAAGGGAACGGACCCAAAAAGAAGGGGGAAGGTGCAAAGGCAAGGGAAAAATGAGGAAGAGGGTGAAGGGGGAAGAGCTAAAGAGAAACTCTGAAGAGGGAGGAGAAGAAAGGAATAGGAGATGGAAGGAATAGGAGAAGGTGAAAGAAAAGTAGGAAAGGGAGAGCAGGCGGAGGAAGACAAAGGTGAAAAAGGAGGAGGAGGAGGGGAAAGTGCAAAGGGGAGAGGAGGAGAAGAAGAAAGAAGGGCCCTTCTCAAAATGGCATTAGGCAGAGGGAGGGGGCGACGAGCAGCGAGTCTCCACTGACAGCTCTGCCTGCGCCTGGCCGCCTGCCCCGGCCCCTCTCTGCCTCGCACACACAAACGCTGAACTTACTTCTTTCTGGCTCTCTGGAAAGGGGAAGCGCCATCTTTGCGAGGCCGGCCCCTAGGTCTTTTGTCTGTGGCTGCTGCTGCTGCTGCTGGGGGGGGAGCTCCAGGCTCGGGGGGCTGCTGCTGCTGCTGAGGCGGCTCCACCACCGCCACCACCAGACTCTTGTCCTCCGTTGACATCCTAGTCAGCAGGACGAGAGAGACACATGGATGATGATGATGAGGATGAAGATGAGGATGGTGATGGGGATCCCGATGCTCCTCCTGCTCCCGCGGCTCCTCTCCTCCTCACCTCCGCCTCCTCCACCTCCGCCTCGCATCGCTGGCCTCAGCCGCCGCCGACCAGCACAGGTAGCAGGGGGAGCAGCATGGGGAGAGCAGGAGGAGGAGGGGAGG
>VZTT01003537.1:1476-21414 GCA_013400855.1 Buphagus erythrorhynchus
AAGGAGTTCAGTGGTAAAAAAAAGTGTTGGCTTTAAAGGAGGGAAAATGATAGCATAGACTTTTTTCCTTTGATTTCCATCACTGTGGGGAAAAAAATGGTTTTGAGCCCATAGGAACTTAAATATTAAGGTGGTGCTGGCCTGCTATGGGAAAAGAAAAGCATGCTTGGAGTGTTGTTCTCTATTCCACAGTCTGCAGTGGATACACACAGTCTGTGAAACATTAATAAAGTAAATATATATTCTTTAAATAAGACATGATGCTTCAGTAAATGAAAGAAAATTTCTATAACAAAAGCTGAGGACTTGAATCTGATTCAAGCAAACGCAACCACAGCAGAGGGAAGGAGGAGAGGCTTCATCCCACTGTCAGTTTTTGGATGCTTTCTGTCTTTGGAGCACATGGGAAGACAGAAAACCTTTGCAGCATCCCCAGAACAGATGGATAGTGTCTGATTAAACTTGAACTGGATGAGTGTTAGTTTTCAGGGATTTCGGGGAAATGCTTTTTAAGTGTTTCTAGTTTTGTCTTTGAGTGGGGTGNAATAAAAAATAAATATAGAATTTAATGGTAAAAACCCCTGTCTTTGGAGCAGCTTTTTTGGTACAAAGACCCTCCACTCTGTGCAGCAACTATTGAAAAGTACCAAGAACTTTCACACAAAATGGCCAGATAGGTAGTTTATTCTTTTTATGTCCCTTCATCTAATTTGAGCAGTCTGCAAGCCTTCTCAATAGCAGCTGTGTATAAATATCCATAAAAATAGCAGCAGATTGCAGAAAAGGTCAATAAAATTCAGAACTGAGAAAAATTTCTAAATAACTAAATTTCAGTTTTCCAGTGCAAACTCACATTAAGTCATTTTGTGAGCTTTAAGGGGTAATTTTTAGTTATTATTCCGTTTTTCCCCATGTCTGCACACAAGACAAACTTGTGCTGGGGATTGTAGGTTCTGCATGGTTGTCTAGTTCCTTTGCTGACAGCAAAAGAATGAGTCCAGTTCCTACCCAGTCAGGGGACTTCACCCTCACAGCTGAAAAATCTCCAGTATCATTTTTAATTCCTCATCCCATAAATACCAGGTCATGACTGTCCCAGTCATCCTTTGCTATCTTTCTCTCACCTTCTTTTCACAAACCCTACAGCCTTTTCTGTTCTCACTTCCAGTTAACTGCTATTTTCTTCCTTTCAGTGAACTGTCTACGTCCTCTCACTTTTTTTCTTTTTTATAATCACTCTCCATCATCCTGCAGTCACTTTCCTGCTTGCCACAAGGAAAAGACCACTCAGAGGACAGATGATGCAAACAGAAACCTAAACCAGAGCCTTCCATAGCTCACAATGCCCTTGACTGGCCCAGAAAATTTCAATTTGGACAATGAATGTCTGTATGAGACAGTGGAAAATATTTGCTTTTCTACATCACCATTCAGCACTTTCTGCGGCACTGATAGCATGGAAAGGAAAACTAGGGAAATATTTCTAGAGAGAAGGAAAAACATGAGTGCTGAAATCCTGCCTCACCATACCTGCTGATCCATCCTGCATTTAATTTTCTTTCTATTCATGCTCTCTCTGCCAGCAGGGAAAGCTAAATAATGTCAATGTCTTCTCAGTCATCCTTATCACAAATGATCATTCTGTGTGGCCTATGTTAATCATTCTCACCCGTCTCCTTCTCTCACTATTAGATTAATAGTTGCCAATTATGCATACTCTCCCCTGCACAGCTATTGTTTACACATTCCCTAATTCTCTTCATTAGACCAGTGAGTGGGCATAATTATGGTTATAAGTTATCCATCCGTTTTCTCAAGGACAGTGAGAAATGTATTACAGCCAGAGTTTGGTTTCATGATAGCATCTAGGACTAATAAAAAAGAAACTTAGGCTTCACAGAGCCTCATCATGTCCAGTGGGAACATTAATCTCATGCTCATGGTGTTTGTTCAATATGCAAATTCACTGCAGCTTTAGAAATGTTAGACACACAGAAAGAGAAGAGGTTCCTGCTGCTACCTTGTTCCTCACCACTTGCCTTTTTTAATGGGGAAAAAATGTGAATGGTAACTTTGCTTCTGAGCATGTAATAGCTAAGGCAGATAATGAGAGTTGGCAAGCTGCTCAATAATTCTCTCAGAATTTTTGAGAAAAGCTGGAGGCTAAAGGTGATAGAAAGGACACACAAGGGGCACGTTGCTTATTGACTGAAATGAGCAATCTGACAACTCAATTGGAGTTTAGCTAAAAATCTTAATGGGTTTCAGGGAAGACTTTAAAAATGAAAGTGACTTCTGTTTTCTTTCCGATTCTTTAAGTTAATCACTATGTTCACCTGCTCTATTATGTGACTCTTTTAAATGTGTCTAACTTCTTCTGCTTTTTTCTCCTGACTTAAGAAAAGAGTAATTTTCTTATTCCTAAAAAGATAGAAGTGGGGCTTGTCAAAGACAGAGAATAAGGAAAGCTCTTCTTTCTATAAGCAAAGCTTTCAAAAGGGATCTATTCCAATAAATAAAAGCCAAAAATGTTGTTCAGTATCTCATTTATTAAAAAGACAGAAACAACAAACATTTGGTTTATATTTNTTTATATTTCTAATTAGCAGATTTTCTCAAATAAAAATAATGAGGCATATTGAACAATTAGTTAGAAGTGCAAATCTCTCCATAATTCAAATCCAAAATTTATTTACAAATAAGATGGCTTGCCCAGTCCAGGAAAAAAGGGTAAATACTTTGTAATTAATTATTTTTCATCTGAAGCTCTCATTTGAACAGCATATACAATGAAACAGCATGTAAGAATCCTTTTCCAAAATGGGCAGAAAATTAACTGCTCATGGTACTAAATTAGTACTTTTTAAAAAGTCATCCATGTTTTATATTTCAGAAGAATACTGATCTGTTAATCCTACAATCTATTCAGTTTTTATTCCTTAAAGAGTTTCGAGTGTCTGCTGCCATTTCCTATCCAAATAACAGCAGTGGCCCATATGCTTCCCCAGTGAGCCAACTCCACCGTGGAGCATTTGTGTGGTTTGACTTCTGGGAGGCTCTGCAGAACAGACACTAATCCTGGAGTTTTGAGTTACTGGTAATTTTAGCAGCAACCTGTGCGTGAAGTAGAAGAATTGTGGTGCAGTGGACAAAACACATGGAAAATGTTGTTAGGAAACCACTATTCCAGGGAAATTATTTTGACAGACTGTAACTATTCCTCCAGACAGGGTCATATAGAGAGTGGCCAGCTGTGTGTTTGAGACCTGAAATATGCATACCTGACCAATTATTTCTTGAATTTCTGCTGTTCTAGGCTATCTTAGCTTCTTTCATTGGTAGTTCATGCATATTTTTTCTCCCATGCCTCATTACCCTGCATATACAGACTTACAGTTTGCACTTGTGTGGCACTTTGTCTCTCAGTGTGAGGGTTTCCATGTTTATCTTCACTGACTGCAAATGCTGCATTTGGTGCTTCTCAGTAAGTGCAAAACCTGGAATGATTTACTGAAGCTGGACTACTTTGAGGATAAGAGGGAAACTAAAGTAAAATGACAAAGGAATAAAATGGCTAGGATAGCTTCTGTGCCATCTATAGCAACTAAAATCTGGTCTGCACAAAGTGGTCCATTGCTTCTCCTGTGATCTGTAGTCTAGACTTTCATTTATACAAGGTGCACAAGGGTGGATCCCCACGAAATCTCACCCTGCAGATCACTTCTATTCATGACAGAAAAGGCAGCTGAAGGACAAAGTAAAATGTAACAACACAAAACAAATAATCGATCTGAAGCAGTAGACTACTCACGTTTTTATTGAAATGAAAGTATAATGCACAAACAAATTCACACTTATAGACTGATCTAATGCCAAATACAATTGACAGGCTTGACATAAGAGTGCTTTATTCTGTGATCAAATAGCTTGGATTAAATATGAGATACGTGCAAAAAGATGTGCTGGAGACAAAGGATTCAAAGGCATGGAGACAAAATATCTCATAAATTACTTTCTAATTCAAGAAACAATAATTACAGACCAATTAAAGATGCTGTCTGTGATAGAATTGTGAATTAATATGTCTGATAATAATTTGATAAATATGCTCTTACTCTTTTCAGTTTATTTGGGTTAGAAGAAACTCAAATAGCTTGCAGCTGAACAAGGATGGCATTCAAAAAAAGAATGTTGTCTTGACAATACATCCAGTCCTTCTGTTATGAAATGACAAACTATGTTGTAATTGTCTCAAAAGTATCTTGTGGCCTTTTAACATTTATCTCTGAAATTATGCATTCCATCCAAGCAATTCCAGTGGAAATCTCTATCAAGATATTACTGCTACAGGCTCCCATTTAAATGTTATTTGGGGCAACGAGATCCACAGGGTTAATTAAGAAAGCATTATATAGTCCACTACTAAGGGATGGCCTAATGACTCCAGGCCATAGGGGACAGAACCAGTTACACAAATATGGGACCTGAGAGGATGGTTTAATGGGGGCAGCAATAAAGTGAGAGCAGAAAAATTTTACTACCCACTGATGGTCAATAGCTTTCTTAACACAACATCTGTGACAGCCTGGATGACTGTGATCATCAGCAGACACCCTGAGTTCAGAATCTGGTTGAGTAAGAGTCCCAGAAATATTTTTACTTTAAAGCAAATGAGTCACTTTGAGCTTCTGTCTGTGAGAAATTGCCGCTCTTCTGTAAAAATTGTTGAATCCAACAATTCAGTTCAAATTATTCTTTACAGAGAGAATGGGGTTAATGAAATTGTGCTGATTTAGTAATCTATCTGATTTACTATTGCAACACTTGGAGTGGTAGCAGATTTTAAGACCATTCTTAGTACTTGAAATAGTTGATCTTGAGGTCTAATAAAACCACTTAAGAACTAATTTTTTAAAAAAATTATGTGAAAAGAATGGGCACTCAAAAATGGAAGACTTAACTTTGATGCAAAGTGAACAGGTAGTGATTTCACATAAATTCATTTTTACAATATGAAAATACTAAGCCAGAGAATCATTTAAAATATGTTTTCATCTGAAATAATTATGAACTGTGGCTTTTTACTCCCATAAGAATTGAAAATTATCAGGATTATATTTCTTACATTCAAGAAGTTAGGGGTGTTCTAATGCTTCTCCTTAACTACTCCCTGCCCCTTCCACTTATTTGTTTATTCACTACCATTAAAAAGTACAAC
Source organism: Buphagus erythrorhynchus (assembly GCA_013400855.1). Taxonomy (NCBI): domain Eukaryota; kingdom Metazoa; phylum Chordata; class Aves; order Passeriformes; family Sturnidae; genus Buphagus; species Buphagus erythrorhynchus. The sequence goes on from VZTT01003537.1 coordinate 6,695, forward strand.
TGTTTTGGGGGCAGATTTATTTTTTATATTAGCTATACTTTATCCACTTCCAGGCAGAAGTCAGATGTCTGCATTATTGTCGGTTTTAAACGAGTGGGATTTCCCTCTCCAGTATGCCCCTATTGAAGTTGTGACCCTTGTGATCCCCCTGCAGCTCAGCTTTTGGGATTAGCTTGTGAAGAATGGAAAGGTGAAAGCAAACCTTTGCCTTTTACCTTTCACATCTGCAAGGTTCAGCCAAAAGCAAACAGAACTTGCCAGAAAAAAGGTTCAAACTTTACCAGCTGTCCTGGTGAATTCCTGAGATGTGGTAAAGGGTATAAACCTTTTCACAGCATTAGAAGTAACAATGGAACACTGATCTTGCTTTTAAAATGATGGAGTAAAGCATCTGACAGGCCTAGAAGGGTATAGATGACATCTAAATTTACCATGATCTTCTATACTGATAATACTTACTGACTGCCACAGGGGCATCAGCACTGGAGCCTCCTACAGAAGCAACTGGAGTCAAAATATATCAAGAACCTGATCTTTCATCTACTGAAATTAGAAGGAATGTTGTAGTTTATTTTTGGAAGCTGACTATTGCTTTTGGTTAAGTCTAAAGATAGTCAAATGAGGTAGACATTCTTTATACCTATCTCCTAACAAGTGAAGCAAAAAATGAGAGGTGAAGCTGGAAAGATCAAAATAATCCAATTTCTTTCATTTAATTCCAGTACAATATTATGCTTCCCAGGTTATGCTTCCCAAGATAGAAGGTTATCTACTTTATCTGAGAAAATTCCCCAATTTATTTTTTTTTTTTTGCTTCCATGATCCTCCTGCAATACATGTAGGAAATCTTAAAGTTCCTTATGGTTTCACTACAAATATAACAGGAATTTCTTCTGTTAAATACATGGAAAATAAATTTAACTATTTGTGTGGTCTGTATAGCCACCATGACCACTGCAACCAACCTGTGGAGAATATTACTGACATATGTGATCAAGTCTGTACCACTGTATTTTATATTTCACTCCACTATTTTTACTAGTTAGGAGAAATGAAACAGAAAATTCAAAGTCCCAAAGCCCAGACATGAAGTGAAACTCAGTCAGAAAGCTTAGTATGAATCCCCTTGAAATCAGTGAAAGACCCTTTTAGAGATCACTGGGTCTGACCACTGGCCTATTACCCAGTGGTCCCAAATAACAGACTCATTTAAGGAATTCCTTAGCCAGAGAATTCCTTAGCAGCACAGTTTCATTAGTGCAGTGTTCTGCCCCAGATAATTTACATCTGTTTTCCCTGGCCACCTAATTCTGCCTGCTCAGGCAAAGACTCAAGTAATCCTGTCTTGATGCCTTCCAGCCTTTGGGCTGGCTCACTCACAGGTCACTTCAGTAGCCCTGGCTTGCATGAAAACCTATTTTAATGTTACTTTCTTGGAGCAGCAGCTCAAAAATTCTTTCACTGGCTCATTCACAACAATTCAGCATCAAAGTAACAGAACAAAAACCAAGTACACATATTTCCTCAGACATCACTTACAAATTCTGTAGCTGAAAAGTTGGAGGATTTGATGTATATGTGTTTTGGCCTCCCACATTGTACCTGAAATGATAGGAAAGAAATCTCCTGGACGTTTTATAAAGAAGACTGCAATCCCAGGGCACCACGGTGGTAGGAAGAATTCATTCCTGACTCTGGCTGTATTTCTTGTCGTTATAACATTTTTGTGGGTGCAGCTGTTGAAGTTCTTGCACTAGAGGCACATTCTGCCTTCTGTACCCGTGATTTGTGCTGGTGGCACAGCTGTTGGCAGACTGGAAGGATGGCACACCCAGGGTTTGCACACAGATGATCCAGACAATGTGTAAGGGAGAGAGACAGACAGGAAATATTGCACCAGCTAGAAATAACATAAACATTCAGTAGCTGTCAGTTTGCCATACCCCTTCTTTGAGCTGAAGAGGGAACATCTATAATTTTATGTTTGTACAGCTCCTAGCAGAATAGGATGCTGTGCCATTTGGCCTCTAGATGGTACCAGAATATAAAGGTTTAATAATACATTTTTTTTTGTCTCTAGAGTCCAAGCTTTCTTTCTAAAATCTCTTCAAGTCCAAAATTCTACAAGTCTGTGCCTCTTTTTTTTACAGTGCTCTCTATCTCTCATTAATCCCTGCTTTTCTATCAGTGTATTTCTTGCTTCAATTAAGTTTGTTGGCTTGCTTTTTACATGTGAACATATTTTGGTTGTATAAAAACAGCTCCCGATAGCCACATTTATAAGTAAAAGAACTCAATTATCACAGTCAAAATTAATTGAATGTTAACAGTTTAAATATTCTTAAGCTGCATTCTTCATTTCATGGACTTTCTCACTGTGAGATACTCCCCAAAGCTCAAACAGTAAAAACTAAATGAAGAGGTGAATTATGTGTCATGGGACTCTGGGATAAATGTTTCCATGGTATCCTTATTCTTGTTTCATTTGACCCTTAATACATCCTCAGTTTTTTATATTATCATCTCTGTCACACAGAGGCCATCTTAAAATCCTCAGTACCTAGTCCAGCCCATAGAATTTCTGGTTTTGTTTCCTTTGCTTTTATCTGGTTCAGTAGGAAGCCTTTGCTTCCACCAGCAGCTTTTGGCAGCTCTTTTGGATCAGGCACATTGCACTTTTCCTATGTTGATAGAAACTGCCTTAAAGTACATCTCTGAGGCCAGAATTTGCTTTCAGAGTCCACCAGCCCACGTCAGTGTTTAAAGAATGAGAGTGAGACTAAAGAAAAGTGAAGCAGTCAGTTTGATGTGCTAACTTTGTCTCAGTCAGATAATCATCAAATAAATACATGTTGTTTCATCTGCAATAGTGACTGAGTGTCATACAAGATTATTTTGTTTTAACAGAACATCATACATGTTAGGTGTTTTAACACATTTCATTTCCTCAAGTGGGTAGTTTGATAATATTTTTCCTCAGGGACAAAAAGAAACCTGATCATCCTGGTAAATCTGAGCTGACATACTAAGTTATCCACTTACTCTGAGCAAAATAGGAAATGCACTGGAACCAAAATGAAGCCAAAGGCAAAAATATTAAATATCCTCAGATTTAAAGGCTGTATATTTACCAAAAAATATACAATCAGGTTTTGGTGGTAAAATGTTTTTCTCAGTTGTTCAGCTGTGAATCAGGAGGAATGCCACTGGTTTTAGTGCAATCATTCCATGTTTATACACTTGTAAATATGAATAGAACCAAGGCTTTTGCCAAACTCTAATGACAGGTACAGATCTACATCTCCCTCAGTGTTTTCTTGCCCTGAACAGGGCAGCCTGATAAGACTCTCACACTGAGCAGGCACATCATGGCTCATGCAAGTCTCCACTACAGCACCCATTTGCTACATAAAAGTCAACACCTTTTCTTTTTCCTCTCTTTCTCTTTGGGAGGGGAAATCCATCTCACTGTCAGTCAGAACTCTTTCAAAATTCCCCCATTCAACATAACTCTGCTCATCCTTTAGAAAATCTGAATTGAAAAATTGAAACATTTTCTTTCATTTGAAAGCCAGTTTTGCCTTAACAAGAAAGCTCTGGGATGTCACATTTGTTTGAAGAGAATTATTGTTTGCAGAAAAATTCTTAGATTTTCATATCAGCTGCCTATTTTGAAGTCCAGTAGTGCTTTAAAACAACAATAATTTGAGATAAAATAGTTCTGTGTATATTATCCTGGAAAAAATAAAAAAGCAAAACGTGCTCAATTTTCCAGTGAACCAAAGTGCCCATTTCTTTCCCCAGCTGTCAGATCAGTTCACTCTAACTCACAGATAGCTGATTCTTAATTGTGGGATGGTAAAGAGGCTGCTGGATGGAAGCTGAAGATGGCATATATCCTAGTTATCCTAGAGATGCTCTCTTGCTCTCGTGAAACTAAATCCTGATGGAAAAAAAACCCAAGGGAGCCTTTATGTGGGATGTCACAGCCCAGCTAGAGCTGTCACCATGGTAGGTGTTGAGCAAGGCAGGATCTGGAGGGAGGTGGCCCTGTGCACACAAAGTCCAGGCACACCCAGCTGGCTGGGACACTTGGGGACACTTGGGGGTGCCTGGTGTTGGCACTGCAGGGGCAGTGACCTGCAAGGTGTGCTGTGACCCAGCCCCTGGCACTGTGGGTGTGTGCCAGCACTCTGTGCAGAACTCACTCCAGTTTGCCTGCCCAAACTGAAGGAACTGTGGCTATCCTGCCATGGATACCCCCAGGCAAACTGCAAGCATTCAGCAGCCTGTGAGAGAAGTTTACAAGAAAGTCTGAACCTGCAATCTCATTGAGCAGAGCTCGTTTATTAACTGTTGATTTTACTGCAGATTTACTGTCTCTCTCTTTGAAGCTCTAGGAACATAAAATCAAATTACTGAAGGAATTCAGGTGCCTCAAATTGCAGATAGATAGGTGTAGAATTTTTACATTTAAATGTTTGAAAAATTATTATAGTCATAGCACATTGCTATTATTACATCCCACAACAAGTAGACCAGTTTAAGGTATTATTAGCTTTGTTCCACTGTGGAAGCAGTTTCACACTGATATTTTTATTAAATTTACCACCAGGACCAAAAAATGATTTTACTAATAACCTTTTTTTTACCTGTTCCTTAACCTTTTTCCCTGTGCAATTAAGCAGCTACCTTCTCACCTTTTCAGATGAAGCACAAAGAGCAAGTTTGCTTAGAATTGCAACACCTAAAAATGAGAAGACATTGAAGAAAAGCTCTCAAAGAAACAAAGGAACAGTGGAACACTTCTGTCAGGTAGGCACAAGGAAGCATATCTGACAAATGTGGAGAGTATACAGCACGTGCTTTATCACTGTCACTCTTTAGCACATGCTGGTGGCTGCAGAAAGGATCTGAAAGAAGTACTTTGCCATGAAAAGGCAGCAATACACAAGCAAAAGCAGATGTAGACATCACTTTGTTATTATTGTAGTATCCTCCTTTTATTTTTTTTTCTGTAATTTAAAGTGCTGTCTTTGGTTTCACATGTAAGATATTGATTGCACAAGAATACTACACTGCTTTTGTCACTTAATAGTCATCCAAACACTGCTGGTTCATTTCAGCATTACATTTATGGACTGAGTAAACTATAAAATCCCTACAACTACTAAAAAGCCCAGGGCATTTCCTCCCTCCCCTCTCCAATGGGTAGTGTATTATGGATTTCTGAGAAAGGATCAAACAACCCAGGCAGGAATACAATTGGGCCAAGGAAATATTCTGAGGGTGTAGAAGAGTGATCACTCAGCAGATACATGTGATGGCCCTGATGATTTATTCTGTGTCTAAAATCAGAAACAGTAGACACCAGAAAAGAAAACCTTTGGGTACTCTCATACCATGAAGAAAAGAGATATATTTTTGATTGATTATGGATGGTTATCAAAGGTAAGGGAGCTGTGCCTTGGAAAGTGACAGAGCAGGGAGAGTGATGGAAAGCCTGTGTAGGTATAATAGGTTTAGTTAGAGAAAAGACAGAAAAATTCTTTTAATGGTTTCTATATTTTTCCCCTTTTTTATAATTGACTGTATATCTGAAGTTCTTGTGCCACATTTAACATTCAGAGGAATAGTCAATATTCACCTACAACAAATTTTAAAAAATCAGATCTCAGTCATACAAATGATTATGTTACTTCATTCAGAACATCATTTAAGTCTCTGTAAAGTCAGGTTTTCCTAATGAGAAAACTAAGGTGTGAAATTAAACATGGGGGGAAAGGGCTGAAATTGCACATTTTTATAGTCAACTCTACTGTTAAAAGGTAGATGGCTTTGGCTTTTTATTAGGATACTTAAGACATTGTCAATTTATCTGAAGGTTCACTGATCTCTTCAGGGAAAAAAGTCTCTGAAAAATAAATAACAGAAGGTTGAAGCGCATCTCCCTATTTATTTTTGATCTATATAAGTTCATTTGATTTTCTCACTCTCTTGAAACCATGCTGTATTCTTTTCTTCTCTGATCAAACAGCTTCCAAACATAATGAATAATACCTCTCAGCTGCAAACAACACTTCAACAGCAGATCAATATGGACACACAATAGAAGATAAAAGATTTACTTTAGAAGTTTCTAAAGGATTAGTCATAAAATACATATATTAAACTCCGTGAAAAATACTACAATGCTGTCAATATATCTGGCATTATTTTCACAGCTGTTTTTTGCTTTTGGACTGGTAGCAGAGACTTTTATTTATCAATTTGCATTTAATATGGCAGTTCTGATCGCTTGGGTCCCACTCATAATAAGGCAATTGACACAAACTCTCTGCTAAGGGCCAATATTGTCTTCCACCTCAGAATCCCTGTGAAGAATGCCTGAAGTGCAGCCAGTCCCCAGGAGTCATTTTTTCTGGGAAATCTGTGTGTTTAACTTAATGCTAGAAATAAACCTCTCCTAACTCCTCATTTATACCAATGCAGTTGTTCACGTTAATGTCTTTTTTCTGTATGCTACCTTTAAAGAACCTCAAGTTAAATGGTGGAACAGAAATACCTCACCCATATGGAAGATTTTTTTTTCCTCTCTGTTGGACAGTAAATCATGGAAAAAAATCATGCAATATATACAGTTGTACCTTTATTGTTTTTCATATACAATGCTGACAGATGTAACTTAGTTGAAATGTCTCATAGACTTCAGCTGTTTTAAAAATGCACATTTATTGAAATAAATCAAAGGAAATTAAACTGCAAAACTCATATTGAAAGGTCTGCCAGCATGTTATAGATGACTGTGTGTATTAGGATTATTTAAAATACACTGACAGTTCCAGTGATAGCACTCCTGGATGGGAAGACACACAGATGCCACTTTAAGAGAATTAGCATGTTTCCATCAAATTCTGCTTCTGTTCACCTTTTGAAAGATCATTTTAAAAACCTTTATTTATGCAATATATGGTAGGTATTAATTGCTCTTGAATAAATAAAAACCCTGTCTCATTAATAGCTCCTCAGGTTAATTACATGAAGTGAGTGAGAATTGTGCATATAGGAAAGATTTGAGGAGCTCAGGCTCTTAAACATAAGTTAAAATCCTGAAAAAGATCTTAGCCAATCCATCCTGATATTGATCACAGAGCAGGACTATAGCATCTTCACTTCCCAAATGAAAATCTACTTCAGAGACCTAGTTAGGATGAACAGTTCACTTGTCACAGTAACCTGCACACCACAAAAAGAAATCATGATAAATGAGTGGTGGGAAAGACATGGCAATCGTTAAAAATACATTTTTATTAGGCAACAAAAACAACAATATTCATGTCCAAAAAAAAATAGGAAAAATAATTACATGCTCATTAGTAAAAACTCAAAAATTACTAGAAAGCATAAACAATTTTACTCTTCTGTTCTCTTACTCTCATGCTGTGTGGTTAGCATGACAGGAGGTGGAAAGGGGAGGAAGAAGAGTACTTATATATTTTATCTATTACATTATCTTATATTTTTTTATCTATTATCTAATGGCAAACCTCTGAATCCTGGTTTTGGAAACCTCATTGAAAAGTGGAGTCTCCCTGACACGTTCACTCCAGGTGAGAATACCTCTCCTTGGACTCTGATGCAGAATGGCAACTATGTACATGGGAAGAAGTAAGAATAAGTCCAACAATATAATTTTTTAGATTGGTTTCTGTAAAAGAGCATGGAAGTGAAGAGTGTCTTTTTTTTTTCATAGAACCCCAATGATGGCTAAAAATTGATCTAAGACATCGTGGATATCAGTACAGCCTTTACTAAGCAGTATTAAGTTAGGACTCTGTTCAAGGTAGTAGCAGGCAAATCTCTGTGGGTCTAAGAATTATGTTGCTGAGATACATGTATTGGGCACAATTTTTTATTGGCACAAAGGGAATCCAATTTCCAGGTTCATTACCCAAAACAACACAGAAATTTGAAACAAGAAAACATTTTAGTGCTTGAACTATAGATCAAACTATAATTCATAGTCCACATTCCCTCATGGATTGTGAGGATAAGAAGGGGAGGGAAAAAAGCAATTTTTCTGCCCACTTGATCGATGTTCTATTTGACCTCTGAAATGCCCTCTTGCCATAACCTTTTAAATACCATCTGCTCTTTTTGTGAAGAGTGTGATGGGAAGGAGTCACTTCCAGACAGCAATTGATTATAAAGGCATTAATCAAGCACATAGATTATCTGTAGCATGACATTGTGTGCTGTAGTTAAGCAATTTCACCTTAAATGTGATTGGAAAGGTTAATCCTGTTTCTCAAGACTAAATTAGACTTTGTATCAAACAATTCAGGACATAGTGAAAACAGCTGCAGCAAACAGGAGCTGAGGAATTGTCTGCTTCCATTAGAAAGTCTTGTAAACTTTGGCTCTGAGAAAGGATAAACTGTGGGTCTATAGGCATGTCCCTCAATTTTTCATAACTGAGTGAATGGCGACAGCTTTCCCTCTCAAGTCACTGGAATTGTTCTCCCTCTTTCTGCAAGTCAAGAGAAATTTCTTACTATTTGGTATTCTCAGATAATATTATCCATTGAGTCAATGATATTAAAATGTATTGAGTCAAACATATTATCCACTGAGTCAATTTCTACCACTGAAGGATTGCTAAGTCCTTTTCTGTCGTGCATTTCTCCTCAGGGACAGGAACACAAACCTCTCCCTGTGCCTGGCTGGGCATGTTGCACTTGAGGAAGGCAGAGTCCAGAGGTGGTGGCATGCAACAGCTGGAATCCAAGCCCAAACCCCAGGGCAGCCCTGCTTTGCTCTTTCTCATTAACACTCCCCTCTACGTTTTAGGGTAATGTGAGAGAAGCTGCTCATGTAGGTATGGCACTTGCTGATATAGTATGCTGCAATAAATACATGTCAAGTGTATTGTAAGGTTTAGGTAATTTATTTTTATCTGGAGCTCCAAACAGGCTGATTATGCTATGAAAAATTAGGATATTCTGTTCCTTTCTCCATATCTGTTGTCACCATCTTCAGATAGTGCAATTTGCAATTAATAAAGTGGTCTGTCATTGCTATTACAGTTAAAGCAATCACCAGAGAGCTTGGCAATGGTCACTTCAGACAGCTTGGAGAGCAGGGAGTGAATGTCTGCGACAAAAGGCTTCAGCCACATCACACAGATTCAGGAGAGCTGGATACAGGAAAAAACATGGAAGCTCAAACTTCCATTAAATTCTGAATTCATATTCTGCCTGGTTTATTCCCCTTGCCATTTTCTCATATCCAGCTATGGAAAACTGTCTTGGTTCTCCCAAAGCCATTGAGTTTTCAGCCAGAAGTGGCTTTCAGCCTCCTCTGACCAATGGACAATATTGAAAAATAAATGTACTGAGGGAAGTACCTTGTTTTACTCTTCACATCTGCCTCCTGTTTAATTGTTTAATTTCCTGTTTCTGCAGACAAGACCAGGGTACCGTGCAGCCTGTAAATTATAAGCATGTATCACAAACGAAAGTCCTCACCTCCAAGACATAAATACCACAGATTAGAAGCAATAAAACCCAAAGAATAAATGCCAACACAGCACCAAGAGTGTCAATAACCTTTCTAAATGGAAGCCCTGTATCCCCATTGCATTATTCTGTATATAAACAAAAGCAATATAAAACTTCTTGTTGAGCAAGGCTAAATGTTATAATGCTGCTTCCAAAGAGAAATGTGGAGCTTGGTGCCATTTACTGTTTCTGTTGATTGATTTTTTTCTAAATTGAAAGCACTCTGCTGCAATAAAAACTAGAAGCTTTGCGCTCGTACACGTAAAGCAGATCAGTTACTAGCACTCCAGGTTTCTCAGATGTGACAAGAAATCATGGTCCCAAAACACCCATTGCTGGAATTTCTCTGTTTCTGGCCTCTTTTTCAATTTAAAAGTAATCTATGTGCATATTCAACCAGCACAAATAAAGCACAATTTAAAGATCTCATCAGGGTCACTGCAATCCTTCTCTGGAGGACAAACACCCTGGAAGATGCAGTGGTGGGACTGACAGATATTTTATCATTGTTTTATTGTTTTTATTAAAATTTATCATTATTAATTTATTTTATTTTTATCATCTGTGCATGTCCTTGAAGTCAAGATGCAGTCTTCTTGTCCTTGGCACCCTCATGGAGGCAGAGCCTGCTCTTCTTCTGCAGAGCTTCCTTTGCAGCCTCATGCTGTGTTTAGATGTAAGGGAATGTGAGAGAAGGCAAGGGCTGGTGGACACTCAGGCTGGAAACAGAAAGATCACCCACTTCTGACAACTCACCTGAAGTCATTTGATCCTTTCTGTCTAACACATTTCATGCTGGGCTTTACTTAGTATAAAAAAATGGATAGATCCAAAATCAGGGAATATCACTGATGATTTGAGTTGAGCAGGTATTTTACTCACTTTGTTGTGGTACAAATCACTATATAACACTCAGGGTATGGTAGCAGGACAGCTGGGTTCTCCCACTGAAGTGGAAGATCCTGAAGTAATAAAAGCCAAGAAGGTGACAAGTGAAGTTCAGTGTCTTTATCTCCTAACTAGGCCAGTCTGGTGACTGAAATATGCCCTGAATTCACATGATTGACCTTTAGGCTTTAAATCCAGGGGACTAACACAGGAATGTCATCAGTGTAAAGTTGTCAACCTTGCATGCCCCGTGAGGTGTGGTACACTGTTCCAGCACCCATGCATTCCACTAGAAAAATCCATCTCAATACAGCTCCCAATGTTTTTAATTCTTGAACTGTCTCATATCAAGTACAGTTTGTCAGCCTGACCTTTCTAATTGCTTATAAAGCAGCCTAATGATGATGATTCATGACCATGGGTGGAATAATTTTTTTTAAGGATATCAAAATGGAGGCATTACTGCAGATCCAGATATTGTCTTCCCCATAATTCCATGTCTTTAAATGTAGTTAATCAGAAATTTAAATAGAAACCATACATTCATTATCACAATCATTCTCTTTTAATTTAAATATTTAAAATAATGAATTGAATTGATATATAAAATATCATATGAACCCCTCCCTGTGATGGATGTCTGCTCACAGGTACTGGCAGAGGACAGCAGACAGTCCATAAGTACATCTGTCAGCAAGTGCTAACACGGATCTGGCAACTACCAGGGAAAGTGTGTGTGGGGTATTTTCTTCCTTTCGCTTCTTTTTTTAGATAATTTTCTTATGTCTTTCAGAACTGACACAAGGAATACCAGAAAACAATGAATTACAATAATTTTTCCCCCTCTTCGAATACACTCTTCCCACAGAAGAACCTTTACTTCAAATCCTCATCACAATCTAAATATACAGGGAAGATTTGTAATTAGATCTCAGACAACAGCAGGGAAAGAGAGCCAGCAGATATGCAGAAATACCTCTACTAAGGAACATAATCAGAAACTTAAACTAAGAAGCAATGAACAGCTGCATGACATAACTACAGACTCGTTCAAACCGTTTTCTACTGCTCATTTAACATCTATTACTGAAAATTGAAATGTGCAGGTCTCCGTTGCTGAAATTACCATTCTTCACTATTTAGGTTGATGACATGAGGAGCTTAAAAATGTTCTCTTAATGGCTCAGTCTACTCTGTGGAGACTGCATATGAGGGGACACAGCTAAATATCAGAGAATATCTAACAAAGAGCTCTAAGTAAATTATTACCTCATATTTCTAGGCATGGGTAATTTTGATCCTTTAATGTTTGACTATTAATCTATGGTAAGGTAAAATGAGAGACTGGGAGAATTATGCCAGATTGTGATGAGATGAGGGGGGAAAAAAGAGCCAAAAAATGTTACTATTCCTTGCAAACATAACTTTAGATCTTACGCCAAAAATAATGCATTTAAATAAGTGCCTGTCAAGAAAGCAATGTTTATTCAGCCATTTGAAATTAATGACTTTCAGATGCCTGCCATAAAATATAAAGCTGGTAATATGAAAAAATACATAAAGTAGAGGAAAATGATCCTGCAATAATGTTTTAGATTTACCTAACATGAGGGAGAGTTTACTAAGAGAGAAAAATATTAAACTAAGACCAATAAACCCACTTCTTCCTTCACTGTAGTGTAAGTGTTAATTTCAGGGTTTCTGCCACTTTAATGGACAGAAATCCATGGAGAATCTTGTGTCTGTGCCAAATCTGTCGTGTGGCCAAACCTACACTCGGTGAATAACAGGGGTGACTCTTTGGACTGAATTAATTTGAGTCAATATTTAAAACTATTTTATAACCTTGCTGTAAATCTTTTGACTGCTGATACAGTGACAACCTGCAATAATTCTCTTTCCTTGTACCATGGGAATGTCTCTATTCCCCACACTTGGTTAGGGCATTTTTGCATCATTTTGTGGCTACTTGTGGTAAGATCTTGACTGAAACATTGCCTGGAAAAATATATTAGTAATTTGGCCTAGAAACAAACTATTGCCTTTTTCCTCATATAACATATAATTGTTGCCCAAAAGCCTAATAAGCTTTTTGCTTTCCATTTAAAATGTACAAATATGAGTTAATACAGTGGCAAATTGAGATGCTGGTTAGCCTCACCTCTGCTGTCCAATGCAATCTCATCCAGGACTCCTCCCCTAGATGTGAAGAAATGTATGTATACAGTTACCAAATGTGTACCTGTAATTTCTGGGGTTAATTTACATTCTAACATAGCAATTTCTGCTGACATGACGTGGCAGGATTGGGATGCCACCAAGCTACACTGCTCAGTGAAGCATGTGCCAGCTGGAACACCCACTTTTTAAGAGGTGAATGACAGCAAGCTTGGGAGAGGAGAGGAAGGGAGGGGGTATTTCACAGGCAATCACAACAGGACAAACCTCTCCTCCAGCTTTTCAGCAGGGTTGCTATCATACTGGTACCAATATTTCAGTAGAGAAGGCTTTTTTTTTTAAATTTGCATCTCAACTAAAAAGCAATACAGAGGGAGTCGTTGAGGCTTTTTCTTTTTCCTTTTCTTTTTTGGTTTTTTTTTCCCTAACCAAAGGAGTTGAGATTGATATAGTCTGGGAGAAATGAAATGGAGAGCATGCCAGATAAAAATGCCCGAGGCCAAATCAAACAAATGTCTGCACTTGGCACATAGATATTACAGCAGTAGAAATATTATAGGTTTTTTTTTTCCAGCTCCAGGGACAGCTTATACATTTGCATTAAGTCTTTGGATATGATACATAACAGCATGCAGAGCAGAGAGGTGCAGCTTTTCTGCTTGCAGGAGAGTGTCCTGCTGGTTTTCCTCGAGTCCCTGTGATATTTGCAGCCTCTCCCATGCAGAGGTCCCCAAGCTGGCACCGAGGGGAGCAGGGTTTTTCCCTGGTGGGTGTTGGGAGCATCCCAGCTCAGGACACAGCCCCTGCTCACTGCCAGATATGACTTCACTCACAGGGATGAGACAAGCAGTCAAACAAAGCAGGACTTGCTCTCCTTTCTCCCAGCCCCAACCACTGAACCTCTGTACAGCAGATGGGCAGCATAACCATCATCACATTTAAGGGGAAAAGACTGGGTTTGTGGGGAATTTTGTGTTGAGGCAGGCTAGCCATGCTTCAGGAGAATTAAAAATGCAACATGCAGGCTATGAGTCCCCAGACAGTTTTAGACTGCAAGGTATGTCTTTAACAGTGCACACTAAGAGAAATGCAGCTGCCCAAAAATATTTTGTGGATCTAAAGTGGATTAGCATTTAAGTAAGATCTTCCTATTGGCATTTTTAAAAGCATCTAGACTTAAAAAGTTTATGCCTACTGAGAGACTGTATCCCTTGAGGACAGAGTAGACATGTAGGTTTGGAAGTTTTAAGCTTAAAATTTCCCATTTTTGTCTATAGGCACTTACCAGGCTTAATTGCAATTCTGAGCACATTTTTCTTTCACTTACAAATTTATTCCAGTAAATTGCATTCATAGCACCTTATTAAGATTAGTTTAAAAAGCCCCATACACCACACTGAAAATGAATTTTAAACAAGCCCCCACCCCAAGTGTTTTGCTGGAAAAACAAAAAGGGGGAAAAAGATTAAGGTCATTAGCCAGAATAAAAATCAGTTGTTGGTGTAGAAAATGATAAGCTCTTGTGGCTTACTGAAAAAAGAGTAATATATCTGAATATCTGAAAAAGATGACTCTGAGCTTTTCCTGAGCTGCCTAATAGTCAGACTTTCCTTGCTAACAATACCTTCTTTTTACAGGGATTAAAACGTTATTTAAACAATTATATGCTATTAAGTAAAAGATGAATTACAGAGAAAATTGCACCATTAGTAAAATTTAAGTTCTTAACTTCATGTAATAAAAGATGGTAACCTTTTTGTAATGGCATTTCAATTTACCATTTATTATAAAAGTCTAATTTAGAAGGTAAAATGAATTCTGGTTCCAGACTTATTACTCGGGCAGTTACATTTCTATGCAAGATGCAATTCATAACACAGCTCCAGTAAAAAAATAGTGAAGAATATTGTAAAATAATGTAAAATCTTGGCTTGAGCACTGAAGTATATTAGGGATTATATCATTGTTTAAAAAGGCATGGAAATATATTTATTCATTAAAAAAAAAATACAGACCAATCCAGATATTTAAAATGTATCATCCATCAGTCTTGTTTTTCTAGAATCCTGGAATGGTATGGCTCCCCTGGACTTG